>JAXIVJ010008800.1:0-53847 GCA_036785665.1 Chirona hameri | reverse complement strand
CCGATTTGGTTTTCGGACGGACATAAGCATATTTCTTTGGATATTTTCGGACATCCAATGCCGAAGGATGGCTTGTCGCGAAAATTGATTACTTGTTTATTTAAAAAAGAAAGTGTGCCACAGGATTATCATTTCCATCAAACACTTTTTTTGCTTTCGGACAAATTTCGACAAACAATGTTTTTCGGGCAGTATCCGGACGGACAGCAGACCATGGTTTTGGACATCGTCGGACATTGGACAATATTTTTTCTGAAACTGGCACCACTATCCAGAACACACCTCCACTGCACCTGGCGGTCCACAGCCAGAAACATAGGAATAAGGACTCTCGTTTGGGGACGGAACATAGAATGAAAATAGTGGATATGGGATATTTGAATGAGATGGGAATGTTGCATGCTTTGGCAACTCTCGCAAAGCTTAATCTCAGCATCAAGTCGAGGCTCATTAGAATACTGAACCCGAGGGCGAAAAGGAGCCGTTTGGTCCACTACCGTGAAATGGAACGGGGCAGAGGAGGCAGGCCACTGCCACTGCCGCCGATATACTTACGACAGGCAACTAACATTCTCACTCCGCTACTGCCGACCAACTTTCTCCATTCTCACCCTGCTGCCGTAGCGGACCTTCTCACATTCTCACACTGCAGCCGTCCAGCGGACCTCTCACCTCTCACCCTGTGCCGTCAGCGGTCTTCCTTACCTTCTCACCCTCTGCCGTCGGCGGACTTCTCAACCTGCTTGCCATCAGCGGACCTCTCACCCTGCTGCCGTCAGCGGGACTTCTCACCATCTCACCCCTGCTGCCGTCTGCAGACCTTCTCACCTGCTCACCCTGCTGCCGTCAGCGGACTTCTCACTGCCTGCAGCCCGGCGGACCTTCTACACCTGCTGCCGTCAAGCGGACCTCTCACCTGCTCACCCTGCTGCCGTCAGCGGTCCTCTCACCTGCTGCCGTCAGCGGACCTTCTCTACCCTGCTGCCGTCAGCGGACCTTCTCCTACCTTCTCCCCACCCTGCTAGCCGTCAGCGGACCTTCCACCTTCTCACCCTGCCTGCCGTCACGGACCTTCCTCACCCTGCTGCCCGTCGGCGGAACTTCTCACCTTCTCACCCTGCTGCCGTCAGCGGATCTGCTTACCTTCTCACCCTGCTGCCGTCAGCGGACCTTCTCACCTTCTCACCCTGCTGCCGTCAGCGGACCTTCTCACCTTCTCACCCTGCTGCCGTCGGCAGACCTTCTCACCCTGCTGCCGTCAGCGGACCTTCTCACCCTGCTGCCGTCAACGGACCTTCTCACCCTGCTGCCGTCAGCGGACCTTCTCACCTTCTCACCCTGCTGCCGTCGGCGGACCTTCTCACCCTGCTGCCGTCAACGGACCTTCTCACCCTGCTGCCGTCAGCGGACCTTCTCACCCTGCTGCCGTCAGCGGACCTTCTCACCTTGTCGCCGCTGTGCGTGGTGGCTTTGAACACCTGCGCCAGGCTGGCGGCGGCCACCGGCTCCGGGTCGAACTCTGCGAACATCTCCAGGTGGGAGCGGTCAAAGTCCTCCATGAACAGCTGGCCCACCTCGTCTGCCCGCCGGTTCAGACACCTGTCTTGTAGCACCTGGAGGACGGGCAGGTCACCACAGGTCAGAGACTGTTCACGACCACCTGCGGTTCGGCGGTTTCCAGCAGGCTCTAGCCCCGGCCGTTTCCTCATGCGTCATCACCAGCAGGCGTCTCTAGCACACTGAGACATTTCATCTTGCGGTTGCTCCGTGCCAACCGCCCGAACCACAGCCAACCGCAGCCGTGTGACGTCATACATTTCGCACATCCCACTTTTAGTTACCCCACCGGCTGCCGACCACTGCTGACTAGAGCCCTTCATGGGACACAATTTCAGCCCCATCCCGTTCCAGCCCATTCAGCCAGACCCAAACCCGTTCCAATCCGAAATTTATAATTGATGGGGCTCCCATTCCCAACCGTTTCAGCATATTTCACTTTTTGTGGTGCTAAAACATGATATGGTCTGTCCCAAAACCGTTCCAACCCGTTACATTTCCCAAAATGGCCCCATTCCCACCCATTTATATCCCGTTCCATGGGTTCCATGGGGTTCCCATTCCATGAAGGTCTCTACTGCTGACCGCCGAACCGCAGTCAACCGCAGGGTCCGTGAACAGGGTCAGGGCAGGTTACACTGGGTCAAACACTTGTCTTGTAGCAGCTGGAGGAATGGCAGGTTACCGAAGGTCAGATACGGTCACTACTGGGTGATGACCGGTACTGTTAGCTGCCTGAGAAGGTCAGATAAGGTCACTACTGGGTGATGACCGGTACCGTTAGCTGCCTGAGAAGGTCAGATAAGGTCACTACTGGGTGATGACCGGTACTGTTAGCTGTCTGAGAAGGTCAGATAAGGTCACTACTGGGTGATGACCGGTACTGTTAGCTGCCTTAGGTCAGATAAGGTCACTACTGGGTGATGACCGGTACCGTTAGCTGCCTGATAAGGTCAGATAAGGTCACTACTGGGTGATGACCGATACCGTTAGCTGCCTGAGAAGGTCAGATAAGGTCACTACTGGGTGATGACCGGTACCGTTAGCTGCCTGAGAAGGTCAGATAAGGTCACTACTGGGTGATGACCGGTACCGTAAGCTGCCTGAGAAGGTCAGATAAGGTCACTACTGGGTGATGACCGGTACCGTTAGCTGCCTTAGAAGGTCAGATAAGGTCACTACTGGGTGATGACCGGTACCGTTAGCTGCCTGAGGTCAGATAAGGTCACTACTGGGTGATGACCGGTACCGTTAGCTGCCTTAGAAGGTCAGATAAGGTCACTACTGGGTGATGACCGGTACCGTTAGCTGCCTTATAAGGTCAGATAAGGTCACTACTGGGTGATGACCGGTACCGTTAGCTGCCTTAGAAGGTCAGATAAGGTCACTACTGGGTGATGACCGGTACTGTTAGCTGCCTTAGAAGATCAGATAAGGTCACTACTGGGTGATGACCGGTACTGTTAGCTGCCTGAGAAGGTCAGATAAGGTCACTACTGGGTGATGACCGGTACCGTTAGCTGCCTGAGAAGGTCAGATAAGGTCACTACTGGGTGATGACCGGTACCGTTAGCTGCCTTAGAAGGTCAGATAAGGTCACTACTGGGTGATGACCGGTACCGTTAGCTGCCTTAGAAGGTCAGATAAGGTCACTACTGGGTGATGACCGGTACCGTTAGCTGCCTTAGAAGGTCAGATAAGGTCACTACTGGGTGATGACCGGTACCGTTAGCTGCCTGAGAAGGTCAGATAAGGTCACTACTGGGTGATGACCGGTACCGTTAGCTGCCTGAGAAGGTCAGATAAGGTCACTACTGGGTGATGACCGGTACCGTTAGCTGCCTGAGAAGGTCAGATAAGGTCACTACTGGGTGATGACCGGTACTGTTAGCTGCCTTAGAAGGTCAGATAAGGTCACTACTGGGTGATGACCGGTGCCGTTAGCTGCCTGAGAAGGTCAGATAAGGTCACTACTGGGTGATGACCGGTACCGTTAGCTACCTGAGAAGGTCAGATAAGGTCACTACTGGGTGATGACCGGTACCGTTAGCTGCCTGAGAAGGTCAGATAAGGTCACTACTGGGTGATGACCGGTGCCGTTAGCTGCCTGAGAAGGTCAGATAAGGTCACTACTGGGTGATGACCGGTACCGTAAGCTGCCTTAGCTCACCAACCCACAGCTCAGACGGGGTGGCAGACATCTCAACAGACCAGATTCGGGTACGACTGCCCACTGATCAGAGGGCCTACCAGAATGCAAGGAATACAGTCAAGAAAAGGGTTAGAGCAGCTAAAAGGGCAAAGGAACTTGATTAAGCTAGACATCGCAATGCAGATAGTAAGAAGTTCTTCAGTTTTTACAAGTTCAGCACAGTTTCCAAAAATATAGGTCCTTTTAAGGTAAATGATGTGTTCGTTAGCAAGGACAGTGAAATGGCTGAAGTACTTAATGATCAGTTTCAATCTGTCTTTACTATCGAGGACCAGAGTAGTATTGCAGCACTTCAGCCACAGCCAGAGACCGAGGCGACTATAGGAGAGCTAGGTAGCATAAGTAGTGAACTTGCTCTGGAATATCTAAGGAGAAAGTAAGGCCAAACAAGGCAGAAGGACCTGATGAAATTCGTGCTAGACTTTTAACCCGCGCACTGTAGGGTTTTTCGCCGAACACGAACTGCAGGGGACGGGGGTGATTTCCGCCCCTCCCCCGTGAGATCTCGAAAACTACGCTACGTAGCGGCAAGCGGAAAACAGCGTTTGATAGCTTGATACAAGTTCTATAGAAAGTATTTCCGTATTTGTTTAGGTCAGGTCAAAATTGAGGTCACCAGAGGTCATCAAAGGTCAAATTTTCAAGTTTTTTGCTCCTGTTTTAGGACTTCGCTCCAGAAATTCCCATATATCTCGGGAACTATGCTAGCTAGACACAAACAGCAAAAGGCGATCGCCAGACATTGCAATTTGCAATCGACGAGGTGTGCTCAAATTTGATCTCAGGTCAATATTTGAGGCTACAGAGGTAAAAAAAGGCGAAAATGCTGCTTTTTTGCCAAACTGTGTATCGCTAATAACTTCTAACCTAATAAAGCTAACGGAAAACTGTTTACGTCATTGTGTTTGTCTCGTCAAGGCGCTTCGACTGATATACATGGTGACCTTGTTCAGCCAACTTACAAATTTGACCACAGGTAACGTGACCTTGACCCTAGGTCAAGACCCAAATAGGTCATGTTGCATATATGGAGACGTGTCTCGACGAGAAAAACACATTTCTGTCAGTTTTACTTCTCTATCTTCATTATGTCGCGAGTTATTGACAAACAAGTGATGGTGAAGTCGGATGACCTCAAATGACCCCAAGGGGTCACTGAACAAAACTTACACTTGGATTAATTATAAGTACTTATGCCCTCATACACCCTGTAGGTTTCAAACTGATCGGTGAGAAACTCTGGCTTTGGCACAACTGCAAACGTTTTGGAGATGTGGTCACTTGACCTGGTCTGGTGACCTGACCTGAAATGACCGGAGGTCAATTTTTTTCTCAAAGTGTGCGCAATTGATGCCCTAACAGGTGTACCAAAACCCGGCGGCGCTGCGCTCCGCCGTTTTTTCGCTATCTGAGAAAAACCTGAGAGGGGGGGGGGGGGGGAATCAACCCCCCTTGCAGTGCGCGGGTTAAAGGGAATAGGTCACCTTGAAAGTTGTCTTGAAATTCAACCATATGGTGCATCTTAAGCTCAAAACTACGAATATGACTTTGGTTTCGACAACTGATGGATATATGTGGAGAAAGAAGTAAGTTTCTCTTTCTATTTCACGATAAATCGTACGATAGCACGATTCTGTACTTGGCTCCGCCCCGCTCCGCCGGACGCCAAGTACAGTCTCTGACAAGGGGCCGCCGCGTCTCCCGGGCGGCTGAGCGGATATTAACGAGGCGTCGTGATCAGAGACTACGTGCCAAAAAGTGTACCTGCCTCCGGCGACGAGCGTGCATGTCCCGATCGTGGCCCGGCACAGCGGACATGAAACCGGGCCCACTGGTCCTGTGTCGAAATTACTTAACGTAAGGAGGTAATTCTTTCACCACAACCTTATTTTAGATCTACTCTACAAATCTGCTATCTCAGTCCAAAACCCCATGTTAACCCGCGACTTACTGGGGGGGGGGGGGGGGGGGGGCTATCCCCCCTCCCGTTATTTTCCAATAACTCCTAAACGAACACCGTTATCGTCACCGAACTTGCAGTACCTTCTCTCACATCAATTCTACACATGTCGACAAAAACAAAAATCTGAGGTTATGATAGGTCAACCGAGAATGACGTCAGAGTGACGTCATGTTCTTCGGTTTGTTGCAAAATAATGGTTTGCGGAAAACGCTGTCAAGGGTACGTACGATGTTTGAGATAAACTCAATTGTCTTAAATAAAATTACTGATAATAGACCAGGCTATCAAACTGCTATCTCGGATTTCTGAGTTTTTGTATTCAAAATTTTGAGAAATCCAAATACATTTGTTTTTGTTTTTACAAAATTTTCAAGAAAAAAAAACAGAATTATCCAAAAACCGGAATATATGTGCTTGAGACGTGTGCCGTGAATATTTTTACCAAATTTGAAGTAGATATCTTCAAAAATGACTGACTTATGACCTTTAAATGACAAAAATCGCCCACCTCTCACAGCATTACTATGCATAAAAAACGCATTTCCGTTTTTGCTTTTTACTTCTATTTATATGGAACAAACAATGTTCTAATGTCATTTTTCGCGTTCTATACGAGAAAAAAAAAACCATAAACATGTGTTACAACGCCTAATGACCGTAATCTGCAGTTTGACCTGGTGACGTCAGATGACCTTGACCTGACCCAAGGTCATACACAGCTTAGAAAGGTACTTAGAAGTGTCGGACACACGAATCATACCGATTTATCGACAGCTTATGTGTTTAATATCGCAATTTTACGCGACAATTCCATCCATCGAGACCTTTTGACACGGTCAAACATTTTGTACTTGACCTGACCTGTGACGTCATCAGTAACTCCGAGGTCAACAATATTATGTTTCCCTCGATAAATTTCCCAGGGCTATCGAATGCCGTTTGAATGTGCAACCTCGGATGGGCCCCAGAGGCTCTTTGTTGTACTTTTCTTTTGTCTGCCTTTCCCCACTTATATACACACGCACACGCCTATGACAATGTAATCTTCTCAAGACTCGCTAAATCACTTGGCATATACTCGCTAAACCATCTGACATAGTAGACCGAAAAACTAGGAAGTATCCGATAATCGTTCGTTACACAACCCTGCGCCCTCGACACCGCTGGCCGCTAACTAGCCAGAGCCGTGCCGTGCCGTGAGTCGGCTAGCGGCTCCAGCGGCAGCCGAGACCGCGCCGCCCAGTCTCACACCTTGAGCGTGTTGAGGTACTCTTTGGGGAGTATGTGGTTCATGGAGACCAGGCCCTGGCCCAGCTTGACGTAGAGGCCGCCGTTCTTGAGGCAGCCGGCCAGGACGCGGTCGGCGGCGCGCTGATGGCAGCCGCTCATAGCCGCCTCGTATTGCGGCGAGATGTCGTCCATCCCGCGCGTCGACCACCAGTAGTCCAGCGAGATGGTGGCGCCGATCCGAACAGAACTGACAAGCGCAGAGGTGGCACGACGGCGAGGGTCAATCAAGTGACCGAGCCACACCCAGCTGACACGGTGGAATGCCGCCGCGGCCACAGGTCAATCCACTGACTGGCGGCTCAGCTACAACCATAGCTGTAGTCCACTGAACTGACTGAGGACGGGGCTATGGTCCAGGAGACTGACGGAGGACGGGGCTATGGTCCAGGAGACTGACGGAGGACGGGGCTATGGTCCAGGAGACTGACGGAGGACGGGGCTATGGTCCAGGAGACTGACGGAGGACGTGGTTTAACTCCAGAAGACTGACGGAGGACGGGGTTTAACTCCAGAAGACTGACGGAGGACGAGGTTTAAGTCCAGAAGACTGACGGAGGACGGGGGTTAAGTCCAGAAGACTGACGGAGGACGGGGTTTAACTACAGAAGACTGACGGAGGACGGGGTTTAAGTCCAGAAGACTGACAGAGGACGGGGTTTAAGTCCAGAAGAGTGACGGAGGACGGGGTTTAACTCCAGAAGACTGACGGAGGACGGGGTTTAAGTCTAGAAGACTGGCGGAGGACGAGGTTTAAGTCCAGAAGACTGACGGAGGACGGGGTTTAAATCCAGAAGACTGACGGAGGACTGGGTTTAACTCCAGAAGACTGACGGAGGACGGGGTTTAAGTCCAGAAGACTGACAGAGGACGGGGTTTAAGTCTAGAAGACTGACGGAGGACGGGGTTTAAGTCCCAGAAGACTGACGGAGGACGGGGTTTAAGTCCAGAAGACTGACAGAGGACGGGTTTAAGTCTAGAAGACTGACGGAGGACGGGGTTTAAGTCCAGAAGACTGACGGAGGACGGGGTTTAACTCCAGAAGACTGACGGAGGACGGGGTTTAAGTCCAGAAGACTGAAGGAGGACGGGGGTTGACTCCAGAAGACTGACGGAGGACGGGGTTTAAGTCCAGCAGACTGGCAGAGGACGGGGTTTAAGTCCAGAAGACTGATGGAGGACGGGGTTTAAGTACAGAAGACTGACGGAGGACGGGGTTTAAGTCTAGAAGACTGGCAGAGGACGGGGTTTAAGTCCAGAAGACTGACGGAAGACGGGGTTTAAGTCTAGAAGACTGACGGAGGACGGGGTTTAAGTCCAGAAGACTGACGGAGGACGGGGTTTAACTCCAGAAGACTGACGGAGGACGGGGTTTAAGTCCATAAGACTGACGGAGGACGGGGTTTAAGTCTAGAAGACTGACGGAGGACGGGGTTTAAGTCAAGAAGACTGACGGAGGACGGGGTTTAACTCCAGAAGACTGACGGAGGTCGGGGTTAGCTATAGTCCGTAGTGCTGATATAGGGCGAGGTCATGGTACACATAATTGATGGAGGGCGGGGGGACGGAAAAGGAGCAGGGAAGCAGACAAGATCAGAAAGTCAGTCAAAACGGGAGACCACAACCATATGCCAAACGAGAACAAGAGGGACTTACACCCCAGTGGACTGGAGGAGAGTGCAATACTGGAAGCTGAACTGGGCTGAACTAGGCTGAACTAGGCTGAAGCTCAGTGGCGGCTCGTGGTCCTCAAAGTACCTGAGGCCCAAGTCTGGAAGTTGCAACGGGTAGGAGCAGCCGGAGTTTAGTTAACAAACTTAAAACAAATCACAGGCGTGGGAACTCACTATTTGGTCAGCATTTGTGACCAAATCTTTATTTTTGTTTAATGAGGAAAATTTGAGTCAGCAAAAGGTAAATCAAGACGAGAGGAACTCCAATAGGTACCTGATACCTGCAAAACAAACAGACAGCTTTACAGGGAATGTTTCACCTTTCTGAAAGTTGTCAAATATACGCTGGTTGTATCGAAAATATGAAGTAAGTGCTGCTGAAAACGATGGTGATATTTTTTCTATCGAAAAAGTCACTAACTTTATACAAATTAAGTTGTAAAATTTGGGATGATTACGTCATTATTGAGCTATACAGAGCTATAGAGAAAACATTTACGCTGCCAAATACATGGCACAATCGTTTGACAACTCTGGTGACTTAAATATAAACATAGTGGAACTGTGTCTTCTCCCGCACAGAACACAATGCCGAGTGCGAGGCATTGCGATAGCTCAATATTTATATACAAAAATCATCCATAACTGAGACTTCAAACAACGCGAAAAAACTTAAACTTGGACCGCAACCGATCGCGTTGGCCGTTGTTTACATCGTACTCGGTAATCCAGCCAAGGTTCGAGAAATACAGGTCGTCTGACTTCCAGGACCAACAATCTTGAAGTGGCTGTCAGCCAATCAGCGGCGGGACTTGCATAGACCCCTTTCGCAGATTAAAAATTAAATTGCTTAAAAACGGATAAGTTTTTGGGGAAAATGACCATAATAATTTAGACATTTCAATAACGGCCAAAGATAATGGCTATATCAGTTTAAAACCAATACAAAGGTGAAACATTCCCCTTAAAGGGATTATATTTCTTTTTCTTTTTTTATTCTTCTCAGAATTATTGAGTTACATAGTAAAACGTACTTATAAAGGTGGTAGAAGTTCCACGGTAGCCACATTTTTCTGGAAATGACTTCTTCTGCACGTAAGGACATCCCAAAGTGCGCGGTGATGCCACCGCGTATTTTCTGCAGGACCGGCTGAGGCAGAGCCAGTCATCTCTTTTATGCTAATAAAAACACCTCACGTATGGCATATTTCCGGTAAAATAAGCAATATTTGAAAGAAAATAAACTCGTTTTGTTCCAACGACAGCAGCAGTTACCTAGTTTTCCCATAAAATTATATATTTTCATGAATTTTCAAGCCAAAAAATTAATACGCCACCACCAAATTCTCAACGCTCAAGGCCAGAGAAAAGAAAACCACAAAAACACAAAACCTCAACGAACAGTGCGTAGTAATACAAAGTCCCGTCAGTTTTGAATTGCATAATAATGTTGTGATCCAGTGTATGACTTGCAGATAATTCAAAACTCTAAAATTTATCTTAAGATAAAAGTGGTGGACAGTAGTGCCGATCAAGTACTCGTTATCTGATACTAGTCTCGAAAAACGTCCAAGTTTTAACGCTGATAATTTCTGAAATAATGGACTAAACATTGAGGTCCCCGTTATATGTCTTAAACGTGTTTAAAGCTCATACAACTGCAAAAGAGTGCATTTACTTTCAGGACGGAAACCCGTATAATCCCTTTAAAGGGAAATAATGACCTTTTCCCACAAAAATGGAGTTAGCACTTGAAATCGCCAGACGAGACCAAAATATATTGTAAATTCATCACATTTTGCATGAAAACTTTCCTACCGAAAGATATTTCAAGTTATAGTTGATAAGCGTTCCACACTTTAAACGATCGGTACTTGCAAGTACTTTTGGTCCTCATCAAACTGCGGGCTTTTCCCGTATTGCTTTTTTACGCAATGGAGTGGAAAATATATTGTGCGTTCTGCTTGTTGTGATTATATGCCCGGCGATCTTCTAAAACTAACAGCGATTGGAAAAAGTGGCAATAAAATCGGAAGCTCATCGATGCACATCAACGGCGGCATAGTTAGTGGTTGCGACCCTCAAATTTTTTTTTAATCGATTCATTTGTTTTCAACATTAGGAGTTGTGTATAATTTGTATGTGGCTGTATATAACACTATGCTTTATATTATCATGAAAAATAAGAATTTTTCCCAAAAAAAAACTAACAAACAATAACACAAAACTGGCAATTAAATCGGAAGCTCATCGATGCACATCGACGGCGACCTATTTAGCGTCGGCGATGTGTTTACAAAGTCATTGTCATGCTTCTCGGCGCACTTAACCATTGTGACGAGTTGTTCCTGATTAGTATACCCAAGTCCCGTAGCAGGCTTTGTTAATGACGTCACTGGTGCCATTCTTGTGTAGCATTGCAAAATATATCTGATTTTGAGTTGAAAGCTAATTAAAGACTTATTCAAATGATTGTTTTTAAGTTTTAATTTTCTTGTTAATCATTATTAAAGGTATTTTATCACTGTATTTCATAGTAGTTGACACTTCAGAAACTTATGACGTAATAATATTGTATCAAATATGCATTTCCCTCGCCTTTTGCTATTGTGGCGCAGTGCCGAGTGCTTTGCGAATACTTGCTTGCCTGGGGTTCAAATCATTCCGCCCTTATTTCATTCGAGTTGGTATAGTTTGCATGTTGTTGTCATTCATGACTTATACTGCGTTCGAGTCATGCATCACGGATGCTTCCTGAGCGCTGCTCGGACACACGCTAGTAGCGCTAGTATCGCTTTCGTTCTTCATGGCAACCAGACGTCAGCCAATCAAAAGCCAGAAAGGGAATACGTTCTGGATTTTCATTGGTTCACGCCTGGTTGCCATGGAGAACGAAAGCGCTACTAGCGTGCGTTCGAGCAGCGCTACAGATTGCTTCACAGATCAGTTTGATCGGAAACGTCACAGAGCCTCCAAAAATGCCGGACTCTATGTAAACAATGGTAGGGAAGGACAAATTTGTCAATGACCTTCATGAAGTACACAAGGTACTTGTTTTTTTTTCTCCAAACTCACAACTTTGAATTTGGGAATAATTTTATTTAATTCTTAAATTTAAATAAAATAATTTTAAAACCATAACGGTAGCCTAAGAAATTGTTGTTTCCCTTTAAAGGGAAATAATGTCCTTTTGATTTTGTTAGCAACAATTTCTTAGGCTACCGTTATGGTTTTTAAATTATTTTATTTACATTTAACAATTAAATAAAATTATTCCCAAATTCAAAGTTGTCAGTTTGGGGAAAAAAATACAAAACAAGTACCTTGTGTACTTCATGAAGGTCATTGACAAATTCGTCCTTCCCTACCATTGTTTACATCGAGTGCGGCATTTTTGGAGGCTCTGTGACGTTTCCGATCAAACTGATCCGTGAAGCAATCCGTGAAGCATCCGTGATGCATGACTGACTATCAGTATAAGTCATGAATAACAACAACATGCAAGCTATACCAACTCGAATGAAATAAAGGCGGAATTATTTGAACCCCAGGCAAGCAAGTATTCGCAAAGCACTCGGCACTGCGCCACAATAGCAAAAGGCGAGGGAAATGCATATTGGATACAATATTATTACGTCATAAGTTTCTGAAGTGTCAACTACTATGAAATACAGTGATAAAATACCTTTAATAATGATTAACAAGAAAATTAAAACTTAAAACAATAATTTGAATAAGTCTTTAATTAGCTTTCAACTCAAAATCAGATATATTTTGCAATGCTACACAAGAATGGCACCAGTGACGTCATTAACAAAGCCTGCTACGGGACTTGGGTATACTAATCAGCAACAGCTCGCCACAATGGTTAAAGGGAGTGTGCCTACTCACATCGCTTAGTTGGGGTTATGACACTGGTCTAGAGAACACAATTTTCTGAATTGAACCATTACTTCATTTCTCCAAATTCACCCTAGTTGCTGAAAGCGTGAATAGTTGCATGATATTCATATACACATTCGCATGGACATTCGATGACACCATAGATCACCTCTAAAATCGTAACACAGATAGATCTTGATGCGCTGATTCCAAAAAACGTAATATCTAAGACGCACAACGGATAGTTTTTTAGTTATACCGATTTCAATGTTTCAGCGATAATTTTTTGGGACACCATAGATCATGCTGAAAATTGTCTCGTAGATGTATTTCGACGTCCTGATTCTGAAAAACGTAATAGCTAAGATGCACAATGAACCGTTTTTGAGTTACACTTAATTTAACGTTTTGGCGGGGAATTTTTGGACACCATAGATCACGCCGAAAATAGCCATACAGATAGATCTTGATGCGCTGATTCCAAAAATCGTAATACCTAAGACGCACAACAGTTTTGTGCATGCACATTCGCATCTAAAGATCACCATAGTTGGTGACACCATAGATCGGGCTCAAAATAACCTCTAAGATAGATCTTGATGCGCTGATTCCAAAAATCGTAATACCTAAGACGCACAACGGACAGTTTTTGTGCATGCACATTCGCATCTAAAGATCACCATAGTTGGTGACACCATAGATCGGGCTCAAAATAATCTCTAAGATAGACCTTGATGCGCTGATTCCAAAAATCGTAATACCTAAGACGCACAACGGACAGTTTTTGTGCATGCACATTCGCATCTAAAGATCACCATAGTTGGTGACACCATAAATCGGGCTCAAAATAACCTCTAAGATAGATCTTGATGCGCTGATTCCAAAAATCGAATACCTAAGACGCACAACGGACGGTTTTTGTGCATGCACATTCGCATCTAAAGATCACCATAGTTGGTGACACCATAGATCGGGCTCAAAATAACCTCTAAGATAGATCTTGATGCGCTGATTCCAAAAATTATAATACCTAAGACGCACAACGGACAGTTTTTGTGTATGCACATTCGCATCTAAAGATCGCCATAGTTGGTGAAACCATAGATCGGGCTCAAAATAACCTCTAAGATAGACATTGATGCGCTGATTCCAAAAATCGTAATACCTAAGACGCACAACGGACAGTTTTTGTGCATGCACATTCGCATCTAAAGATCACCATAGTCAGTGACACCATAGATCGGGCTCAAAATAACCTCTAAGATAGACCTTGATGCGCTGATTCCAAACACCGTAATACCTAAGACGCACAACAAACAGTTTTTGTGCATGCACATTCGCATCTAAAGATCACCATAGTTGGTGACACCATAGATCGGGCTCAAAATAACCTCTAAGATAGACCTTGATGCGCTGATTCCAAAAACCGTAATACCTAAGAAACACAACGGACAGCTTTTGTGCATGCACATTCGCATCTAAAGATCACCATAGTTGGTGACACCATAGATCGGACTAAAAATAACCTCTAAGATAGACCTTGATGCGCTGATTCCAAAAATCGTAATACCTAAGACGCACAACGGACAGTTTTTGTGCATGCACATTCGCATAAAAAGATCACCATAGTTGGTGACACCATAGATCGGGCTCAAAATAACCTCTAAGATAGATCTTGATGCGCTGATTCCCAAGATCGTAATACCTAAGACCCACAACGGACAGTTTGTGTGCATGCACATTCGCATCTAAAGATCACCATAGTTGGGGATACCATAGATCGGACTAAAAATAACCTCTAAGATAGACCTTGATGCGCTGATTCCAAAAATCGTAATACCTAACACGCACAACCGACAGTTTTTGTGCATGCACATTCGCATCTTAAGATCACCATAGTTGGTGACACCATAGATCGGACTAAAAATAACCTCTAAGATAGATCTTGATGCGCTGATCCCAAAAATCGTAATACCTAAGACGCACAACGGACAGTTTTTGTGCATGCACATTCGCATCTAAAGATCACCATAGTTGGTGACACCATAGATCGGTCTCAAAATAATCTCTAAGATAGACCTTGATGCGCTGATTCCAAAAATCGTAATACCTAAGACGCACAACGCACAGTTTTTGTGCATGCACATTCGCATTTAAAAGATCACCATAGTTGGCGACACCATAGATCGGGCTAAAAAAAACTCGAAGATAGATCTTGATGCGCTGATTCCAAAAATCGTAATACCTAAGACGCACGACGGACAGTTTTTGTGCATGCACATTCGCATCTAAAGATCACCATAGTTGGTGACACCATAGATCGGGCTCAAAATAACCTCTAAGATAGATCTTGATGCGCTGATTCCAAAAATCATTATACATAAGACGCACAACAGACAGTTTTTGTGTATGCACATTCGCATCTAAAGATCGCCATAGTTGGTGACACCATAGATCGGGCTCAAAATAACCTCCAAGATAGACCTTGATGCGCTGATTCGAAAAATTGCAATACCTAAGACGCACAACGGACAGTTTTTGTGCATGCACATTCGCATCTAAAGATCACCATAGTTGGTAACACCATAGATCGGGCTCAAAATAACCTCTAAGATAGATCTTGATGCGCTGATTCCAAAAATAATAATACCTAAGACGCACAACGGACAGTTTGTGTGCATGCACATTCGCATCTAAAGATCACCATAGTCGGCGACACCATAGATCGGGCTCAAAATAACCTATAAGATAGACCTTGATGCGCTGATTCCAAAAACCGTAATACCTAAGACGCACAACGAACAGTTTTTGTGCATGCACATTCGCATCTAAAGATCACCATAGTTGGTGACACCATAGATCGGGCTCAAAATAATCTCTAAGATAGACCTTGATGCGCTGATTCCAAAAACCGTAATACCTAAGACGCACAACGGACAGTTTTTGTGCATGCACATTCGCATATAAAGATCACCATAGTTGGTGACACCATAGATCGGGCTCAAAATAACCTCTAAGATAGACCTTGAAGCGCTGATTCCAAAATTCGTAATACCTAAGACGCACAACGGACAGTTTTTGTGCATGCACATTCGCATCTAAAGATCACCATAGTTGGTGACACCATAACTCGGGCTCAAAATAACTTCTAAGATATATCTTGATGCGCTGATTCCAAAAATCGTAATACCTAAGACGCACAACGGACAGTTTTTGTGCATGCACATTCGCATCTAAAGATCACCATAGTTGGTGACACCATAAATCGGGCTAAAAATAACCTCTAAGATAGATCTTGATGCGCTGATTCCAAAAATCGTAATACCTAAGACGTACAACGGACGGTTTTTGTGCATGCACATTCGCATCTAAAGATCACCATAGTTGGTGACACCATAGATCGGGCTCAAAATAACCTCTAAGATAGATCTTGATGCGCTGATTCCAAAAACCGTAATACCTAAGACGCACAACAAACAGTTTTTGTGCATGCACATTCGCATCTAAAGATCACCATAGTTGGTGACACCATAGATCGGGCTCAAAATAACCTCTAAGATAGATCTTGATGCGCTGATTCAAAAAATCGTAATACCTAAGACGCACAACGAACAGTTTTTGTGCATGCACATTCGCATCTAAAGATCACCATAGTTGGTGACACCATAGATCGGACTAAAAATAACCTCTAAGATAGACCTTGATGCGCTGATTCCAAAAATCGTAATACCTAAGACGCACAACGGACAGTTTTTGTGCATGCACATTGGCATACAAATATCACCATAGTTGGTGACACCATAGATCGGGCTCAAAATAACCTCTAAGATAGATCTTGATGCGCTGATTCCAAAAATCGTAATACCTAAGACGCACAACGGACAGTTTTTGTGCATGCACATTCGCATCTAAAGATCACCATAGTTGGTGACACCATAGATCGGGCTCAAAATAACCTCTAAGATATATCTTGATGCGCTGATTCCAAAGATCGTAATACCTAAGACGCACAACAGACAGTTTTTGTGCATGCACATTCGCATCTAAAGATCACCATAGTTGGTGACACCATAGATCGGGCTCAAAATAACCTCTAAGATAGACCTTGATGCGCTGATTCCAAAAATCGTAATACCTAAGACGCACAACGGACAGTTTTTGTGCATGCACATTCGCATCTAAAGATCACCATAGTTGGTGACACCATAGATCGGGCTCAAAATAACCTCTAAGATAGATATTGATGCGCTGATTCCAAAAATTGTAATACCTAAGACGCACAAAGGACAGTTTTTGTGCATGCACATTCGCAGCTAAAGATCACCATAGTTGGTGACACCATAGGTCGGGCTCAAAATAACCTCTAAGATAGATCTTGATGCGCTGATTCCAAAAATTGTAATACCTAAGACGCACAACGGACAGTTTTTGTGCATGCACATTCGCATCTAAAGATCACCATAGTTGGGGACACCATAGATCGGACTAAAAATAACCTCTAAGATAGACCTTGATGCGCTGATTCCAAAAATCGTAATACCTAAGACGCACAACGGACAGTTTTTGTGCATGCACTTTCGCATCTAAAGATCACCATAGTTGGTGACACCATAGATCAGGCTCAAAATAACCTCTAAGATAGACCTTGATGCGCTGATTCCAAAAACCGTAATACCTAAGACGCACAACGGACAGTTTTTGTACATGCACATTCGCATCTAAATATCACCATAGTTGGTGACACCATAGATCGGGCTCAAAATAACCTCTAAGATAGACCTTGATGCGCTGATTCCAAAAAAAAACGTAATACCTAAGACCAGGCACGTAGCCAGGATTTCGCCCAGGGGGGGGGGGGGGCGGCGCCTCGAAAGGGCCCCCTTCCCGAGCGTTCAAAGGGCCCCTTCCCGAGCGTTGAAAGGGCCCCATTCAGGGACGTATCCAGGATTTTTTCCCCGTATACATTTTTTTTTGGGGGGGGGGGGCTCCCAGTCAAAATGGGGCCTCCGCTTACAAAAAAAAATAGTAGACCTCCGCTCCGCTTACTCCGCTTACATTCGTTAGTATGGGGCCTCTCGTGTCAGAAGTGGAGAATGTGCCCCCCTCAGAGGGCGTAATGCGATAGTATGTGGCTACTTTATTTTGTCGGCAGTTTTTCTGAAAATTAAAGTAATATTTGGTGGCTGAGGGCCACATTTGGCTTTCAAAAAAAAAGTCAGCAGGCCATACCGCATTTGCGGTATTTCTTAACATGTAGCGACGTTCCTGGCCCCATTCCCGAGCGTTGAAAGGGCCCAGCAGAACGGATAAAAAGGTTCTCCCGCTACAAGTTTGGAGAATGCAGTAAGGTAGGTATGTGGCATGGGCCTTACCAACTTTGGCCTTCAACTTTGGGATTCAACTACTGGACAAGGCGTATGTATAGTCCATTTTAAGAGTTGAAGGTTTTTTCTTTTCAAAGCCGCACGTTTTGAATCTCTGTTTCGATCAATTCACGTAACATTTTGACGGTCCATCGCCCATAAATTAAGCTGATCGATTATGAACGTTCCGTTCTGAAAGGTTTGAAGCCTACAAATCTCATGTTAAATATAAAGGGACGTTCTGGTCGCAATAACTGAAGCCAAGACCGTGGTGACTGTTGTTGAACTAGCATTGAACTCATCGCCAGGGTATTAAATGTGATAAATCGAACCAAATTTGAGCATGACGAGATAAAATGTGATCTCACCTTACTGCGAGCTCGCAACGGTACAGATTGGAGAGAACCGAGTGATATTTTTTTAATTCAGACATGCATCTGTTTATTGTAGAATGGACCTACTTAAGTCACCATTTGACCTTGACCTGACGACACATTTATAAGTTGACCGTACCTGGTCTTCATGAATATGATTCGATGCGCTGGCTGCTTTGTCTCCCTGCCGACATGCTCAGGGGGCCCTCTGACCTACACTAGGGCCCTTCCGTGCTGGCTAGGGGCCCATTCGGCATGTTCAGGGCTCTTCTGACTCACCCAGGGGCCCTGTTGGTCTGGTTAGTGGCCGTGAGGTGGCCAACTATGGTGATCTTTAGATGCGAATGTGCATGCACAAAAACTATCCGTTGTGCGTCTTAGGTATTACGATTTTTGGAATCAGCGCATCAAGGTCTATCTTAGAGGTTATTTTGAGCCCGATTTATGGTGTCACCAACTATGGTGATCTTTAGATGCGAATGTGTATACACAAAAACTGTCCGTTGTGCGTCTTAGGTATTATGATTTTTGGAATCAGCGCATCAAGATCTATCTTAGAGGTTATTTTGAGCCCAGATATGGTGTCACCAACTATGGTGATCTTTAGATGCGAATGTGCATGCACAAAACTGTCCGTTGTGCGTCTTAGGTATTACGGTTTTTGGAATCAGCGCATCAAGGTCTATCTTAGAGGTTATTTTGAGCCCGATCTATGGTGTCACCAACTATGGTGATCTTTAGATGCGAATGTGCATGCACAAAAACTGTCTGCTGTGCGTCTTAGGTATTACGGTTTTTGGCATCAGCGCATCAAGGTCTATCTTAGAGGTTATTTTGAGCCCGATTTATGGTGTCACCAACTATGGTGATCTTTAGATGCGAATGCGCATGCACAAAAACTGTCCGTTGTGCGTCTTAGGTATTACGATTTTTGGAATCTGCGCATCAAGGTCTATCTTAGAGGTTATTTTGAGCCCGATCTATGGTGTCACCAACTATGGTGATCTTTAAATGCGAATGTGCATGCACACAACTATCCGTTGTGCATTTTAGGTATTACGATTTTTGGAATCAGCGCATCAAGGTCTATCTTAGAGGTTATTTTGAGCCCGATCTATGGTGTCACCAACTATGGTGATCTTTAGATGCGAATGTGCATGCACAAAAACTATCCGTTGTGCGTCTTAGGTATTACGATTTTTGGAATCAGCGCATCAAGATCTATCTTAGAGGTTATGTTGAGCCCGATCTATGGTGTCACCAACTATGGTGATCTTTAGATGCGAATGTGCATGCACAAAAACCGTCCGCTGTGCGTCTTAGGTATTACAATTTTTGGAATCAGCGCACCAAGGTCTATCTTAGAGGTTATTTTGAGCCCGATCTATGGTGTCCCCAACTATGGTGATCTTTAGATGCGAATGTGCATGCACAAAAACTGTCCGTTGTGCGTCTTAGGTATTACGATTTTTGGAATCAGCGCATCAAGGTCTATCTTAGAGGTTATTTTGAGCCCGATCTATGGTGTCACCAACTATGGTGATCTTTAGATGCGAATGTGCATGCACAAAAACTGTCCGTTGTGCGTCTTAGGTATTACGATTTTTGGAATCAGCGCATCAAGGTCTATCTTAGAGGTTATTTTGAGCCCGATCTATGGTGTCACCAACTATGGTGATCTTTAGATGCGAATGTGCATGCACAAAAACTGTCCGTTGCGCGTCTTAGGTATTCCGGTTTTTGGAATCAGCGCATCAAGGTCTATCTTAGAGGTTATGTTGAGCCCGATCTATGGTGTCACCAACTATGGTGATCTTTAGATGCGAATGTGCATGCACAAAAACTATCCGTTGTGCGTCTTAGGTATTACGATTTTTGGAATCAGCGCATCAAGGTCTATCTTAGAGGTTATTTTGAGCCCGATCTATGGTGTCACCAACTATGGTGATCTTTAGATGCGAATGTGCGTGCAAAAAAACTGTCCGTTGTGCGTCTTAGGTATTACGATTTTTGGAATCAGCGCATCAAGATCTATCTTAGAGCTTATTTTGAGCCCGATCTATGGTGTCACCAACTATGGTGATCTTTAGATGCGAATGTGCATGCACAAAAACTGTCCGTTGTGCGTCTTAGGTATTACAATTTTTGGAATCAGCGCATCAAGGTCTATCTTAGAGGTTATTTTGAGCCCGATCTATGGTGTCACCAACTATGATGATCTTTAGATGCGAATGTGCATGCACAAAAAACTGTCCGTTGTGCGTCTTAGGTATTACGGTTTTTGGAATCAGCGCATCAAGGTCTATCTTAGAGGTTATTTCGAGCCCGATCTATGGTGTCACCAACTATGGTGATCTTTAGATGTGAATGTGCATGCACAAAAACTGTCTGCTGTGCGTCTTAGGTATTACGATTTTTGGAATCAGCGCATCAAGATCTATCTGCATGGCTATTTTCAGCGTGATCTATGGTGTCCAAAAATTTCCCGCCAAAACGTTAAATTAAGTGTAACTCAAACACGGTTCATTGTGCATCTTAGCTATTATGTTTTTCAGAATCAGGACGTCGAAATACATCTACGAGACAATTTTCAGCATGATCTATGGTGTCCCAAAAAATTATCGCTAAAACATTGAAATCGGTATAACTCAAAAACTATCCGTTGTGCGTCTTAGATATTACTTTTTTGGAATCAGCTCATCAAGATCTATCTGTGTGACGATTTTAGAGGTGATCTATGGTGTCATCGAATGTCCATGCGAATGTGTATATGAATATCATGCAACTATTCACGCTTAGTTGCTGAGATATTCAAAGACTCCAGGAATTTGCTTGGGAGCAAAAAGTTATCGGGTAGACTCCAGATGGCTTCCCACTACTAAAAGCACTGCAACTATCGATTATACCGCTAGCATATCGTTATCACCGGCCAATAGCAATTCGAACAAACAGCTCGTGCGCGCTGATAGCAGCTGCCGAACGACAGAACCTGGGCGGCCATCATGCTTTTCGACGGTTTGTTTACATTGAACCAGACTGGTTATTAATTTGTATACGATGTTCGGGCTCGCACTAAGAGCTGGAGTTTTCGCAGCAATTGGCCGCCAGGGACCGCTAGTGAGCCATGGTGTTTACCCTGGCTCACTAGCGGTCCCTGGCGGCCTGAAGCTGCTAAAACTCCAGCTTTTAGTGCGAGCTATCTCGTTCGTATCTTTGGTAGTTGTGTTATCGTGGTTTTAGTTTGGTAATTGGTATTGTCCTTCCAGTAACTTGACAAACCTGGCTGATGCGTTAACAAATCTTCAAACGAACGATAACGGTCATTTGTGGATGCCGAATCAGTGATGCGTCCGTGGTTGTAAATCAAGGCTGTATAAACAAAAATCGTGCATATGACTACGAAGAAGCATCTCGATCGCTGCACCGCCCACCGGTACGTGTTGACATACGGTTTTGACTGATGGTAGTTTGAATAAAAATAATTATTGAACACCAAAGCCTTTTGGCTATTATAATGTATTTTAAATATTAGGTCAAGGTAAGTCGGTATTCGACATTGACATAGGCCGTCTTCAGGTTATTCAGTAACCTGATTCGGATTCTTAACACAATAAATATGAAAAACCAATGGTTCATAATTTACAAATGTTTGGTAGGTATTTTTAAGTATTTTCCAATTAATTAGTAACATTTACATGAGAAATAGACAGGAACTGCAACTAATTATTTGTAACCTGAAAATAGACTATGATTGAAACTCTGGTATTAGTTCAGTAATTCACCTCCCCAGTTTATGGTGTTCTTGAGGTCCTTAATAGTAGAAGAGTAGTCTGCTGACTAATATTATGACATACTGAACAGTGGGGTATCTTTCTTGTAGAGGTTGATTTTCCATTGGGTCTGCAGTGCCGGAATATTTTTATCTTTGCACTTTGCTGAGATGCAAAGATAAAAAGGTTTTAACACACATTCGATGATAAAGTGAAATAATGTGTTATCTTTGCATCCCTCTGAGATACAAGATAAGGTCATGTGAGTTCAGACTAAAAATCAAGTACTGAACTGAACTAGACTGAATCAACCTCTACTTAAAAAAATATGGAATTCTTCATGTCTGCCTTGTGGAAGAGGAAAAATATATCTGTGTTCCTGAAAAACCTTGCTCCTTCGTTGCTCGGTTTTTCAGTCACACGCTTGGAAAATAATATATATTATCTTCCACTCGGAGCCATGAAGAATCCTCTATACTGTCTGTCTACAAGATGGTCTGGGGTGGGGGTCCAGGGGGCGATGCCCACTCAGTGGGTTCCAAAGCACAGCGAGCGAATGCGAGCATAGCGTTCTAAACATGGGTCCCTATGACCGTAATTGCTGTAAAGGTTAGGTCAAGTTTGATTATGTATAGTTTTTGGTGACATAGTTTTGGTATTACTGGTACGCTTTTCTGTCTGTCGTCATAATACTCCCTTCCTTTGTTATGGACCTCAAGAACACCATTAACTGAGGAGGTGAATTACTGAACTAAAATCTGAAACTGAACAGAAACTTGTCCCTTATGTCATTAGTGTAATTATGTCATTGTCATGTTGTGTTTTATCATTAGTGTAACGCTTCAGTTTAATAATTATTTTTGCCTCAACGCTCATCTTCAAAAGAGAGCTATTAGATATTATAATTGTTTTGTAATGGTTATTTTTGATAGATCACTAAATAAATATATTGAATTATTTTTGACTTTTGAAGACAAAAGGGGCTTTGCTCAGTCCAGACTGGTTACTGATTTAACTTTTTTGGTACTATTCAATCACAATTCATTTTGGAGCCTGAATGATTAAATCACTGTTCAATTCATGGAACAATTTTGTGTGTGAATTGATTAAATCAATGCATCAAAAAATGTGCATTTATATATGTTCTGTATTTCAGGGTGCCAGGGCAGACAGCCAGCTGTTGGCTGCCTCGATGGCAGCATGCAGATTGAAGGAGGCAATGCGTGTGTGCTTCAGGCACTTTGCGGCTCATGATTATGAGTCAGGCTCACATGTTAAGTTGAATAAGTCTGCCATCCCATCACTGGTACGTGTTGATCCTTACCGCTTGTGTATTAAAGTAGGTGCTTAATTTTGATAAACTTTGCCTTATGAAGGAATACACACATTTTGGAGCACCGATTTCTTCGAAAATCATTGTAACGGCTTACCATTTGGGCCAAATTTAGTTTACACTTTATTAATTAGCATCAGGGGCGGATCCAGGGGGCAATGGGACACATTCCCAACAAAACGTCTGCGGAGGGCCCCCTCTGTGGACGGTCGGGCCTGGGTCCATCTGTGTCTGCAGAGGACCTGAGGACCCTTGCCGAGCCCGGGGCACAGTCATGACTGAGAAGGCCCTTTCCAGACCTTTGATGGCCCACAACTGGTCTGAAAGGGCCCTCGCTGGGCCTGAGAGGGCATTTACCAAGCTTAGAGGCCTTAAGACAGTCCAAGGGGCCCTTACCAGGCTAAGGGAGCACAAAGCTGGTTTGAGAGGGCCCTTCCCAGGTCTGCACGTACTGGTGGTCCTCTCGGGCCAACATAGGGCGCTCTCAAGTCTTGCAAGGGCCCTACAAGACTGGCATAGGCCCTCTCAGGCTTGACAAGGGCCTTCTCATACCTGAAAATACACTTGGACCGACTGCAGACCCTTTCAGACTGGCAAAAATGCTTGGGGGCCCCTTGCAGCTCGTGGGCCCTTTGACGTCTGATGTGCCCCCGCCTCCACCCCCATTTTCTTTCCTGGATCCGCCGCTGACTAGCATGAGAGGTTTTCCAGTGTTGTATGCAAGTGTGTTGGTGAGAAGTACAAGAAGAAGTGAAATCAAATATGTCTGTGTAATTTTGCTTCAGTATTACTGCTTACAAATGGATATTTCTCAAGCATTTCAAAGTACACTACTGGTACATACTGGGTTCCAGTGGTCTTTTGTCCAAGCATAGCACGACTTAATATTTCCTGATACTGTTTATGTCTGTTCATGTGATTTGAATTACACTATAACATAATGAATAATCGAGTAAATTGTAAAATACATCATTCAGTATCTAATGGCATTATATCATTCCCATTTCCACATTTCATGACCTGAGTGACACTGCCTTTCCAGCACCTTCCTGACATGGCTCCGGAGCCTGCAGACGGTCCATCAGCTCTGGTAACCAGTGGCAGCAGTGAAGCTCGGCTGAAAAGGAGCGGCACACACGTGCTGGGTGTCACGGGACAGCTGCAGTTGTTAGGCGCGTGCGACCGGCCGGCGCGGCTGAATAGGAGCGACCTGATCTCTGTCTGTGTGTGTGGCCTGCAGGAAGACGTTGTTACTGTCTGACCTCTGACCTGACCTCCATGTATGACCTGCAGGGAGACCCGAGACGCGGTTGCTGTCTGACCTCTAACTTGACGGCTGACCTCTGTCTGTGTGTGGCTTGCAGGGAGACACGGTTGCCGTCTGACCGACGATCTGACCTCTGCCTGTGTGTCCCAAGGGGAGAAATGGCTGCTGTTTGACCTCTGACATGCCTGAGCTCTATGCAGGGGCGTCGCCCCCTGGGGGGGGGGGGGGGGGCTGGGCTGCCTCCAGATGGATAAGCAGGATTTTGACAGCTCATTGAGTGTGAGGTAGGGGGAGGGGGGCAAACACCTAGCTGCCCCCCCCCCCGTCTCAAAATGTGGCAGCGCCCTTGCATGTGTGTGTACCCTGTTTTCAGATACGACTGCTGCCTGATCTGACCCGACCTCTAGCTTGACCTCTGACTCGACCTCCGGCTTGACCTCTGACCCGACCTCTGACATGTCATCTGACCCGACCTCTGCCATGACATCTGACCCGACCTCTCACATGACATCCCCGACCTCTGACATGACATCTGACCTAACCTCACTCTGTGCGTGACCTGCAGGGGGACGCTGTTTGACATCTGACCTGACCTCTGTCTGTGTGTTACCTGGTAGGAGACGCGACTGCTGTCTGACCGCCGCGCTTGTGTTACCTCTGGCATGACATCTGACCTGGCCTCACTATGTGCGTGACATACAAGGGAACGCTTTTTGCCATCTGACCTCTGACCTGACCTCTGTCTGTGTGTGACCTGGAAGGAGACACGGCTGCTATCTGACATCTGGTCCGACCTCTGACATGACATCTGACCTGACCTCACTGTGCGTGTCGTGACATGCAGGGGGACAATGTTTTCCATCTGACCTCTGACCTGACCTCTATCTGTGAGTGGCTTGCAGGGAGACACAGCTGCCGTCTGACCTGATCTGACCTCTGCCTGTGTGACCCAAGTGGAGAAATGGCTGCTGTTTGACCTGGCATGCCTGAACTCTGTGCAGGGGCGTCGCCCACCGGGGGGGGGGGGGGGGGGGCAAATTAGTAGAATTTTAACAGCCCAATGAAAGTGAGGTAGAGAGGGAGAACACCTGCCTGCCCTCCTCCCCCCCCCCCCCCCGTCTCAAAATATTGTGGCAGCGCCCTTGCATCTGTATCTTGTGTGTGCCCTGCTTGGAGACACAGCTGCTGCATGATCTCTGGCCTGATATTTGTCCTGACCTCCGGGTTGACCTCTAACCTGACTTCTGACCCGACCTCTGACATAACGTCTGACCCGACCTCTGGCATGACATCTGACCCGACCTCTGCCATGACATCTGACCCGAACTCTGACATGAAATCTGACCCGACCTATGACATGGACATCTGACCCGACCTCTGACATGACATCTGACCCGACCTCTGCATGCCATCTAACCTAACCTCACTGTGCGTGATCTGCAGGGGGACGCTGTAACATCTGACCTGACCTCTGTCTGTGTGTGACCTGGTAGGAGACGCGACTGCTGTCTGACCGCCGCGCTGGTGTGACCTCTGTCATGACATCTGTCATGACCTGGCCTCACGCTGTGTGTGACATACAAGGGGACGCTTTTTGCCATCTGACCTCTGACCTGACCTCTGTCTGTGTGTGACCTGTTGGGAGACGCGACTGCTGTCTGACCGCCACGCTTGTCTTACCTCTGGCATGACATCTGACCTGACCTCACTATGTGCGTGACATACAAGGGAACGCTTTTTGCTATCTGACCTCTGACCTGACCTCTGTCTGTGTGTGACCTGGAAGGAGACACGGCTGCTGTCTGACATCTGGTCCGACCTCTGACATGACATCTGACCTGACCTCACTGCGCGTGTCGTGACATGCAGGGGGACAATGTTTTCCATCTGACCTCTGACCTGACCTCTATCTGTGAGTGGCTTGCAGGGAGACACAGCTGCCGTCTGACCTGATCTGACCTCTACCTGTGTGACCCAAGGGGAGAAATGGCTGCTGTTTGACCTGACATGCCTGAACTCTGTGCAGGGGCGTCGCCCACCGGGGGGGGGGGGGGGGGGGAGGGGGGCAAATTAGTAGGATTTGAACAGCCCAATGAAAGTGAGGTAGAGATGGAGAACACCTGCCTGCCCCCCCTCCCCCCCCCCCCCCCCGTCTCAAAATATTGTGGCAGCGCCCTTGCATCTATATCTTGTGTGCCGTGCTTGGAGACACAGCTGCTGCCTGATCTCTGGCCTGATATTTGTCCTGACCTCCGGGTTGACCTCTGACCTGACTTCTGACCCGACCTCTGACATAACATCTGACCTGACCTCACTCTGTACGTGACCTGCAGGGGGACGCTGTTTGACATCTGGCCTGATATCTGGCTGTGCGTGACCTGGTAGGAGACGCGACTGCTGTCTGACCGCTAGTCTGACCTCTGGCATGGCATGTGGCCCGACCTCTGACATGACATCTGATCCGACCTCTGACATGACATCTGACCTGACCTCACTCTGTGCGTGACCTGACAGGGGGACGCTGTTTGACATCTGACATGACCTCTGTCTGTTACCTGGTAGGAGACGCGACTGCTGTCTGACCGCTGGTCTGACCTCTGGCATGACATCTGACCTGTTCTGTGTCTGTATGTCTCTATATGACCTGCAGGCATACACGGATACTGTCTGACTTCTGACCTGATCTCGGTATGTAGCTGTAATTAGGCACAACTTCTGACCTCTGACTTATATCGCACAGTTGATATTAACATGGAGTACTTGTTCGTTTTTTGTACATTTCTAAGGTGCGGAGGAAAGGTGAAATGGTGACATCATTTGCTGTGGAGAATGGAATTGGCCATGTTTGGTATTGTTATTGTTTCGTTGCTATTGCTTTTACTAAAATGTATGAATGGCTCATCCGTTGACTTTGTTGTTTCATAATACAGCCAGAACAAGTAAGCATGGTTTTTCTCGGTGTTTGAACCATGGCTGAGTTGTGACGAACCAGGTAGCTGAGTTGTGACGCTGATATGTGATGTCCTACTAGACAGTCAGTCAATCGAACGGGACGTTGACGCTACATGTGGTGGTACTAAAATGATAAAGAGAAGAAACGATTCATGAAACCATTTATTCAGAAAACCACTCATGTTTGATTCTAAGCATTATTTAATGAAGCTTGTAACTTAAATCAACGGTAAAGGCGCAAAGCCTGCGTAAAACCATGTATTCATCGTAACAATAATTGTGAACGATAAACAAAGACTCGCCCGGCTGTCGTGACATTCCTGTCTCGGCGAGTCAACGCCGCTACCACCGATGTTCCATTGCAGCTTCTCAGTACGCCCTCCCGCCAACGAGTTACGGAACAACCGCGCAGACAACACAACAAGGAAGCCTGAAGGCAGTGAATACTGAACACCATATAATATTGGCACTGTTCTGTGACAAAAATAGCAACCCACCACAATGGAGAATGAAGACAGAAATCTCCCACAAAAACACAGTAACATTGTTCTTTGCTACTGGTGTCTTAACCCATTAACGCCCACCCCTACTTCTAGTCGTTGGAATTGCGTGTTTTTTTGTATGCGGTGCGGATTGGGTCAGATTAAGAAATCCTGAAAAAAATAGCTTAAAATATAAATAACTTTTTGAGATACAGCATCGACCAAAAATGACCTACCGGGCGCCTGCTGGGGGTGCGCGCGCTGCCCCCGCGGCCCGCCTCCCGCTCGCTCGGCCGGCCCACCCCGTCGCTCGCGCCGGCGCTGACTTGTTTATGAAGCCGAGGCGGCCAAAAATAGCAAAACTGTGGGGAGTGTCGCGTGCCGGATTTATTTGCATCAACAATCGCCTTGATCATGCGCCATCATGGATTGCAAAAACAGACATCCGATTTCCTCATGAATCATGACTATATCGGCACGGCACTTACATATTTCTGAACAGTGACGGTGCACACAAACATGAGCACTGTACACGCGCGATAAGCGATTGTTTTTTCACTCACTGTCGTCTCTCCATAGACCTGCAGAGCTGCCATGGAAGCACTACTTCCGTTGATGGTACGACGCGAAGCACTTGAAGCAGATGGCTACGTCACACTTCACACACCGTTTTGTCGACCGCAGCTTGCAGCTCTCCAGCTGACATTGGCGACGGCCGTTCAGGGGTGCGGGAAGATGACCCACTCCATCATACCGCAGGCTGACTGGGATGTTGGCTGGCAGCGACCGAGCACTGCAGCCTCTCTCGCTGGCTGCCGCTCTCAGGTAGGTGACAGCGATCTCTCGGCGGAAGTTGAGAAGCGTCAGCTGCTTGCCACCGGTGACTGCTGTTTTGTGAAGTACATGGCTGTTGACTACAGCCATATCCAGCACCCTGGTGATGAGGCACCAATACCACTTCTTGCCTCGGATGGACACCGCATAGGCTCCCAGGAGCTGATCATGGAGGTCGACTCCACCCATGCCGGCGTTGTATGTCTTCAACACCTTGGGCTGCGGTACCGGCAGACGTTTTTTGGCTGCGCGGTCGTACCGGGTGGCGGATGAGGGCGGGTCGGCTGCGTCGTAATTTGTCATCACGTTGACGACCTTATTATCGTGCCATCTGACCAGCAGCACCTCTGAGGTTCGGTCGAACCGCTGTTCGTATGAGCCACGTTTTGTTTTGCCCATTTCTTTTGCTGAGGTGACGGGGCACTTATCCAAGCGGTTTTCCCTCACAGTGCCTGTGGCACGGATGCCGCGACCTTTTAGCTCCTCGAGCAGAGTCCTGGAGGTGAATAGATTATCAAAAAACACCTCGTGGCCGTTGGGATCAGATACCACGCTGATCATATCCAGCACCACTCTGGTCCCCAGCGGCTGGTCGCGTAGCTCAGGGCGTTGGTCCTTTCCACAGTAGAGGTCAAATTTGTGGCAGTAGCCGTCACTGCCACAAATCGCCCACAGCTTATAGCCGAAGCGGATTGGTTTGCCACGGATGAACTGCTTCAGGCTGTTGTGGCCGTAGTACCGGACGATCATTTCGTCCACTGACAGTTTCTCCTGGAAGATACCGTACTGCTGAAAGGAACGGTTGATGATATCCAGGAGTGGACGGACCTTGAAGCCCCGGTCTGTGTTGTCAGGGGTCATTTTTGCATTGTCCTGCAGATGAAGGTAGGACTTTATCTTCATATACCTGGACCTAGGCATGGCGTCGCGGACGATGGGATGTTTCAGGTCTTTGTCCTCAGACCAGTACATCCGCTCGCTGGGAAGAGCACAGTATCCGGAATAAAGAAGTATTCCGAGAAACGCCTTCAGCTCCCCGTCCGACAGCGAGAACAGCGGGTCGTTCTTGACGTCCTTGGCGTACCGAAGCGTTTCCACCTGTATGAGATGAAACACTTCCGGCGTGAAAATCTTTTCGAAAATTTCCACAGCCGTGTTGTCCCCCAGCTCATCGGCGATCTTCTCGCAGTTTTCTTTCGGCGTTTTCGACGGCTCCTGCCACCCGGTGTACTGTGGCTGCGTGTTGCACCACACTGGCACGCTCTTATCCACACGACGTTTTTTTGAGGGTGCTGACTGAGCGCTGTTATCCGCCACAGATCGTCGGAAATGCACTTCTACATTACCGGGTACGTCACTAACTTCCGCTACACCTGTGTCCTCGTCGTTTCCTTCGTCCTCGTCACTGCCGTCCGGCGGAATATTCACCATCTCTACGTCACCGTCGGTTGGCTCCATCTCGCTCATCACCATCTCCACCGCCTCTTCCACGGTCAGAAATCGCACCCTCGGCATGTTGACGAATTCTAACAACTTAACACCTCGAATCGCAAAATGACCAGCACGCCTGTCACGACCAGTGACAGGAAACACTGACCCTTCCTCGTTTCGCGCGTCGCGCCCGTGATCTCTGTCCGCGCGCGGGCGGCCCCCCAGCTGGTGCGGGCGGGTGAGCACTGAGCACACGCCCGGGGAGTCAAAATTGGTCGATCAAAATTTAGCGGTTACTGGGAGCCACGAATAAGGAAATAAGTGAAAACGGTTGATATGACGGAGTACAACGTGCATTTGTCTTGCATTGGACACACTTTATCTGGCCATAATATAGGTTGATGGTCAAAATGTCTAGCCTGGATAGATCCAATGTCGTGGTGTCGAAAAATCGCCAACTTTGACACCCTGCCAAATCCATTTCCGGTAGCCGGCATTGCTCGGGACGCAATGTTTATTTTTAGACGTCCCTTCCCGTAGTCCAGACAGTCTGGAAAAGCAATCGGTTGAAACACGTGGGTTGTACAGCCCTTCGAACGCAACGACCATTTTTGAAGCGCTGGGCGGTAATGGGTTAAACGAGGAAAGTACACCATTGTTGAAATATTGCTTTCCCATTTTCACAAAAAAGGGAAAAATATCACCAGAAATGGGGAAAATCGCCCCCTCCCATTCCAATGCCAATTATATTAAATTATATATTGAAAATGCCCATTTTTTTAATATTCACTTCATGTAAGTGCCCGCCTTTTGCAATAAAAAGACCATAGGGCATAGACACATGCTGTTGAAATGCATCTAAATCAGCATTACCAGCTTTACAGCTTTCCATAAACTTGCACTCCTCTTCTTAGTTAGTCATCCAAGAGTCATCTTTCCTCACTGCTTATATTTTTATATATACAATCACAGCTCTATGATACCAGTAACACTGCAGCCAAGGCCATTGCAGCCATCACCCGAAACTTGTGCAATATGTACCTACATGTATTGAATGAGTGGTGGAGTAGTGTGATTGTATGCCATTTTGTACTGACAATATGTATTGTCAATATAAGCAGACTGGTTATTGATTCAACTTTTTAATGATTCAATCACAATTCATTTCATCTTTGGGACCTGAATTATTAAATCACCATTTGATTCATGGATTTTTTTAGAATCTTTTTTTTTCAGATTCAAAGAATACAAAAATTATGTTAATTGATTCACATTTTCTTCAACATTTAACTATATATGACATTTAAGTTATATCAACATTTAAATATATACACGACTGAGGGAGAGAATCTTGCTAAGGAGCTCAGTATCGTTTGGATCAGTGAGGCCATGTGGCCTTTCTAAATTCTGCACGTTTATAAGTATAAGTAAGTATAAGCATTAAATATATGTTGAATTTGTCAAATCAATACAAATGGAAACATACCTACATGTGTGTGGTCATTAAACCATTGTTACAGCAAAAATATCAGATTGGCCATTATTGTCTTATATTGACAATTTATATTGAAAATAACTTACATTTACATTGCCAATTTAGGTATGTGTAAATCCATTAACATAAATCACACATGTTCCTCACTTAACTTATTTGCCTTTTAAGGTTAAAAACACTCATCACTTTTTAGCTGGTACCATGGACGCAGGCTAACACCATTGGTAGCTGTTGGTAGGGTGAACTGCTGTAACCTCGGACACATCATAACCTTGGACTTTTTATGCCATCAGAATGTTAACAATACAGACACACTGTGCGCCAGTAGCCCCTATACTCTGATAGCATGACAAGCCTGAGGTAAGACATGTCTGAAGATTGGGCTTTTACCATACCTACAGTGTTATAGGTACCAACTTGCAGTAAACATCTGGTAGCTAATTCCCATTCTCATAAAAGTATAATTAAATTTTGTTCACACAATTTATATTTTTAACAAAGGTAGGTGTAGCATGTATTGATGTCTTACTTATTCTAAATTGAAATCAGTATTAACTGCACATAGGTGGTAGGTACCTACCACAACAACATAGGTGGTAGGTACCTACCTAGTACCTACCACAACAATAAGAAACATGGAATTAAATTGAATTACAGGCTCCTAGAATTGCTTTGGAGCTGGTGTGCGGAGTGGAAAACTCTGACTAAAATAAGTACAAAGAGTGGAAAATTAAACCAAAAAGCATATGTACCAGGCTTTATCACCCAATTACCCGCTCACCAAAATTAGTTATTACCTATGCCAATTTTTACCTGTCTTTTCGTCCACAGGCTGGTCTGACCATACCATTACATCCATAAATCAGTATCAGGTTTCCAATTATCCAATACATTTTAAAATAAGGAGTGGGAAATTCACAGTAAAACTCAGGAAAAAGAGTGGAAAAATAGTATCCATAGGGTGTCATTTTCCACCCAAATTTCCCAATGCTAGGACACTGAATTAAAATGTATCTAAATCGGTCTTTTTCAGTTTTCAATACACTTACACAGCTTTCTGTAGTCAGAGGTCAATATCTCACTTTAGTATTTACCAAATCATTACTTTTGATACAACAGGAGCTATAAGATCCCAGATAAACTGCAACCACCAGTACCAACCCAAAACCCAAGGTGATATATCCCCAAACCCAAGGCGATATATATAACCCAAACCCACGCAAGCGCACGTATTGAATAGGCGGAACGTATTTTATCTACCGTGGCCTGGGCGAAACGATCGGACTGGATTTTGTCTTAGGTGCGTCGTTCACGTAACAATTTGTTACCTCTGATTACCTTCACCGTAGTGGGGATCGTTTTTTCGATATCGAAACGAAAAATAAGTAAAAACAATATAAGTGAAAATTCAACTAAAGAGGCTCCAGATGTAAATTTCGTTGTATCCAACCATCACAACAATAGCTACTTATCGTAGGAAAAATAATTTTGACAGTTCAAAACAGTAGGCACACTCCCTTAAGTGCGCCGAGAAGCATGACAATGACTTTGTAAACAAATCGCCGACGCTAAATAGGTCGCCGTCGATGTGCATCGATGAGCTTCCGATTTAATTGCCAGTTTTGTGTTATTGTTTGTTAGTTTTTTTGGGAAAAATTATTATTTTTCATGATAATATAAAGCATAGTGTTATATACAGCCACAGACAAATTATACAAAACTCCTAATGTTGAAAACAAATGAATCGATTTGCAAAAATTGAGGGTCGCAACCACTAACTATGCCGCCGTTGATGTGCATCGACGAGCTTCCGATTCTATTGCCACTTTTTCCAATCGCTGTTAGTTTTAGAAGATCGCCGGGCATATAATCACAACAAGCAGAACGCACAATATATTTTCCACTCCATTGCGTAAAAAAGCAATACGGGAAAAGCCCGCAGTTTGATGAGGACCAAAAGTACTTGCAAGTACCGATCGTTAAAAGTGTGGAACGCTTATCAACTATAACTTGAAATGTCTTTCGGTAGGGAAGTTTTCATGCAAAATGTGATGAATTTACAATATATTTTGGTCTCGTCTGGCGATTTCAAGTGCTAACTCTATTTTTGTGGGAAAAGGTCATCATTTCCCTTTAAACAAACATTGACGCCTGGCGCCACCTTGCGTCTGGCGCTGACGCCTCGCGGCAGCATTCGAATCTGAGCCATTCGAGCAGATGGTATCACCCCTGCGCAAGCCTGTTGAGGCCGGACTGTCTGGCGGCCTCAGCCGTGCCGAGGATCATACAGCCGAGCGAGAGAGCTGCCACATTTGCTGAAACATCACAACCGTAACAAACTATAACGGGCCAAAATGAAGTTATATCACGAAATATTGAAGAATGTGCTGTATCCGTATAGCGATGAATAGTCACCTATCTAAAAAATACCGCAGTTCGATGGAAAACATCGTCATACGGTTGCCGGGGATTCGAAAGTTGCCGCTTTACTCGGCAGCCAACGGTCTGCCCGCCGCCGACGCCAGCTGACTGGGGTGCGATAGTAAACTATCATAATATGGATAATTTATCATAATTGTCAAACACAAATGTGGCCTAGATCGATAGATCAACATGTTCCCAAGTTCAAGAACTGTGATTGCCGTCGCTGCGACTTCTAGTAGCCGCATAATCGCCTTGAGACCCAAAACATCCGGGCCTCAGATGGCTACCATTGCTCGGCACAGCGCGGCATCGTCGGTTGAGAGACGTTCGCCCGCTGATGCCTCAGTAGCTGGGCTGAACGGGCGGAGGCGGTGAGGCGGCAGGCCGGCCGGGCCTCAGTCGGCTCGTAGTGGTTTGTTTGTGTATGGTAAACGTACTGACGGCCGGCGGGTGGATGAAAGAGCCGGAGAATTTTGGTGATATGTCATAATAAAATGCACCGCGATGTGCAGAATGAGAATCACTCACACATTTTTTTTAATATGGCAACCAATGCATATTTCAAAGCACATTTTTCCTAAATAATAGGCGAGGCCCAGCCTCAGTTGCCTCATATGACGAGCCGCCACTGCTGAAGCTGAACTATATATGTGTGCTGTTCTAATACTGTCCACTACGCATTTAAAGGGAATAGTACACCTTGGGAAAAGTATGTGGAATGATGGAAAAGAGTGTCCTGATTACGGTTCTGGCATTAGTTTTTGCGAAAAAAGTACTAATTTGTCATAATTTGAGAGAGAAAAATATTTATATTAATAAAAATGACGTCACAATAATCTTGCGTCACTAAAACGAGTTGTGACGTCATACCGGCAAAAGTATATCCTTGAATCACAACATGTAAGCAACAATAACAACCTCGTTCGCTGGGTCGCGACTCGCCAGTATATTGGTCGCAATTGAAAATGTGTGAATGTGTACACTATGGCCTTGTATGAGTAGAGTTGGAGTGGCGTTGCGTGAACACATATCCATAATGTTCAGGTGCATAAATAAATGTGATATACCTACCCACAAATGTGTTTAAATGTGTGTTCATCGGTGTGTGGTGGATATAAAGACATAAAGACATAAAGACATAAAAGAAAAGTGCAACAAAGAGCCTCTTGGGCCCATCCGAGGTTGCACCCCCCCCCCCCCCCATCCCCCCCCCCCCCCCCTCCACCAGTCTCGCCCCTTCAAATCACCTTACTCTACCTGCATAAAAGAAGGCTAATCCCACGAGTATTTATGAACTAATCCCTTCTCTGTAAAGTATTTATCTAATCTAATTTTGAAGGAAGCAAGTGTCACTGCATCAGCGACATCCCCTGGTAGCATATTCCAATGTCCTACAACCCTTCTACTGAAAAATGACTGTCGTAGCCTAGTCCTACTTTGTTTCATAATGAGTTTATGCTGATGACCTCTACCTCGATTTTCCCTATTGAACTCAAACATACCCTTTAAATATCCAGAATGCTGACTATTTACAAATTTGAAGACTTCAATTAGATCTCCTCTTAGCCTTCTATATCTAAGTGAAAACATACCCAATTTCCTTAATCTATCTTCATAAGGTAAACTACCAAGACAATTAATCATTTTTGTTGCCCTTTTTTGAACTCTTTCTAACAACCAGCAATCTTTCTCATATGTTGGAGACCAGGCTTGTACACAATACTCCAAATGTGGTCTAACGTATGCACAATACAGTTTTGTTATTACCTTTTCACTCTTGTAGGAAACATTTCTGTTAATGGCCCCTAGCATTCTAAGTGCCTTTTTCCTAGCTTCTACAACCTGGTCTGACGCTGATAGTCTATTGTTTACCACGACACCTAAATCTCTTTCCTTTTCAATCTGCTCCATTTTCTGCCCACCCATTTCATACCTATGTTTACTGCTAACCCGTCCAGCGTGCATAATCTTACATTTACTCAAATTGAATTTCATCTGCCATGCTTCAGACCACTCAACTAGCTTGTCCAGATCTGATTGAAAAACATCCTGATCATGTTTTCCTCTAATAATCCTGACAACTTTTAGATCGTCTGCAAATTTCAAGACTTTGCTGTCTATACTGTTCTCAATTGCATTCACAAATATTATAAAAAGCAATGGGCCCAGGACTGAGCCCTGTGGAACCCCACTGAGAACCTCCTTCCATTGTGATTGGCACCCATTCAATAAAACCCTTTGCTGGCGTCCTGAAAGCCACATTTCTATCCAATCCAGAATCTTGCCCCTGATCCCATGAATTTTAAGTTGCAACCCCAGTCTTGTATGGGGGACTTTGTCAAATGCTTTACTGAAATCAAGAAAAGCTACATCTAGCTGTTTACCCTGATCAACGCTATCTGTTGCAACATCCAAAAACTCCAGAAGATTAGTTAAACAAGAACGGCCCTTCCTAAAGCCATGCTGTGTATCCTTGATGAGTTCATTTTGCTCCAAGAATTCAACAATCTTATCTTTGATGATTGATTCAAGCACCTTGCAGACTAATGAGGTCAGACTAACTGGTCTATAGTTTTCCTCTTTACTTCTATCTCCCTTTTTATGAATAGGAACAACATTTGCTCTTTTCCAATCAAGTGGAATTTTACTATCTGCAAGTGATTTAGAAAATATTATGGCTAATGGAACCGACAACTCCCTTTCAGATTCTCTTAAAAGTCTAGCATGGATTTCATCAGGTCCTTCTGCCTTGTTATGCCTTACTTTCTTTAGATATTCTAGAACAAGTTCACTACTTATGCCACCTAGCTCTCCTATAGTCTCCTCTGTCTCTAGCTCAGGCTGAAGTGCTGCAATACTACTCTGGTCCTCGATAGTAAAGACAGATTGAAACTGATCATTAAGCACTTCAACCATTTCACTGTCCTTGCTAACTAACACATCATCTACCTTAAATGGACCTATATTTTTGGAAACTGTACTTAACTTATAAAAACTGAAGAACTTCTTACTATCTGCATTACAATGTCTAGCTAAATCAAGTTCCTTTGCCCTTTTAGCTGCTCTGACCTTTTTCTTAACTGAATTTCTTGCATTCTGGTAGGCCTTCTGATTTATATCTAGTGAAGATCCCTTCAAAATGCCAAATGCACTTCTTTTAGCTTGTATAGCACTCCTTACTTCTGGGGTAAGCCAAACTGGATTGCCCTTGGTTCTGTTACGTTTGTGCCTGAGGGGTATATGCCGATTTTGAATTTGGCTTAATCTAGCTTTGAAAACATTCCAGGCCTCACATGCATCTAAACCTGCCAACTCAACGTTCCATTTTATCTGTGCGAGGTCATTTCTAATACCATCAAAATCAGCCCGGCTGAAGTTTGGAACCATAATAAGGTTATCTTTGGGCCTCATTTCTGATGAGATATTGAATTTAACCATATTGTGATCACTGGTTCCTAGACCTGCACAAATACTTATGTCACTAACTAGATCACTGTTGTCTGAGAATACAAGGTCTAGAATGGAGCAATGTCTGGTTGGCTCTGTTACAAACTGATGCATGAAAAGCTCCTCTTCAAAGATTTGCCTATACAACCTACACTCATTTGTTTCCTCTGCTATACTTTCGTATCCTCTTAAGTTAAAATCTCCCATAATAAGACACTGAGCCCGAAAGTTCCTACGTATTTCCTCACAAATATCTTGGTCTGTTTCAGCTTGGGAGTTCCTTGGAAGATTCCCTGGTCTGTAAAATGCACCTATCCTCAACCTTCCTCTGTTTCCTGTACCAATTTTAATGTCAAGCCAGATTGATTCTACTTCTTTTACTTTACTAGAATCATCAACTCTAGTAGTGCAGTACAAGCTATTTACATATACAAACACTCCGCCTCCCTGCCGTGATTCTCTGCAGTATGAGAACATGTTATACCCTTGTAACTCGAAATCCTGTAGCCTATCCCTATTATACCCCTCACTAACCCATGTCTCGGTTACACAAATGATATCAGGCTTTTCAAGGGCAACATAACACTCAAACTCATCAAATTTAGACCTAATACTTTGGGCATTCAGCAACACACATGTGATCTTATACTTTGAGCTGACTCTACTAATTCTGAGGGAATTATGATCTACTGTCCTATTCTGACATGAACTTCTACCAATGCTTACTTCCTGATGCCCTAGTACTAGCGTCCCTGAACCCCCCCCCCCCCCCCCTCCTACCTAGTTTCCCTGAATGACACTTCTGTAGGCATCTCCCAAAGCCCTTGCCCCCTCATCCGATAAGTGAAGCCCATCCTTCAAATAGTACCTATGCCACTCATAGAACTGATCCCATAAGTCTACATAACTAAGCCCCATAGCTGAACATAAGTTCTGAACTGAGCTGTTCACAGACAGAGCTCTCGAGTACCACTCCTCACTGGCTCCACAGCGAGGGAGGATGCCAGTCACAATGACTGGTTTCCTGGACTCCTTCAACCTCTGCAGCAGGCTCCGGTACTCCGCTACTATTCTCACACTCTGAAAGATGTAAATAATGTATGTAAATAATGTAAGAAGGATGTAAATAAATGTGTGGATGTGCAGTTAATATTACAGCTACCGGTACGAGCCACCCATCAAAAGGTATGCCTTTTCAAGACGAGTGTCGACATTGTTTTCAATTGGAAATCCAATGCAAATTGGCAAAGTTATAGCCAATAATATTTTGAGCTAAGCGTCAATTCATCGTAAATGAAAAAAAACTTTGTCAAAATTTAATCGATATATTGCATGAACGCCGACTAGCCACTAATCAACAAATGCGTCTTATTGCGAAGCATCTATTGGTAATTTTCAATTGGAAATCGGGGTTCACAATCGACAGAGGTAATTACTTCAAACTGTAACCACATGCATAATTTACCCCTAATGTATCGCAGTAACAGGTACATGTGCTTCTATTGCGGATAATATTGCAGCTACCGGTACGACCCACCATCAAAAGGTGTGGCTTTTCAAGACGAGTGGCGGTATTATTTTCAATTGGAAATCCAATGGAAATTGACAAGGTTATGGCCAATAATATTTATAGCTCATCACAAACTTGCCGCAAGACGGTGTAATGCAAGAACAAACATTTGCACAATTTAATCGATTTATTGCAGGTACCGCGACCAGCCACCCATCAAAACATGCGTATTTCCACGAAACATCTTTTGGTAATTTTCAATTGGAAATCGGTTCAAAATTAACCAAGTTATTTACTCAAAACCTGAAGTCACGTGTATAATAGGGGCATACATTCTGGATGTGCTTCTACTGCAGCGAACATTGCAGTTACAGGTACGAACCACCCATCAAAAGATGTGCATTTTCAAGACGACTGTCGGCATTATTTTCAATTGGAAATCCAATGGAAATTGACAAAGTTATGGCCAATAATATGTATAGCTTATGAACACATCAGGGGGTGACACCGCTTGAGCGAGCGCCGTATAGGCCACCTCGTCTGAGCCAAAAAGACTTGATGTGACGTAACTGGCGGTAGAACGAACAGCGCACAGCCGGCGCTGAGGTGTCCGGACAATTCTTCGTCCAGCATTTCTTCGTAGCGCATTTCTTCGTCCGCAAATCTTCGTCTAGCGTTTCTTCGTAGCGCATTTCTTCGTCGCGCGTTTCTTCGTCTCGCATTTCTTCGTATCGGCAAATCATCGTCTCGCATTTCTTCGTATCCGCGAAACTTCGTATACGCTTCGTATACATCTACGCTATAAATATTCATCTACGCAAATAATTGCGTAGACGAATATTTGCGGATACGAAGAAATGCGAGACGAATATTTGCGGATGCGAAGAACTGCGAGACGAAGAAACGCGCGACGAAGAAATGCGGAGGCGAAGATTTGAGGACGAAGAAATCCGGACGAAAAAATGCCCGACGAAGAAATGCGGGACGAAGATTTGTCATGGCATCGGCGCTGGCGATGTACGTGACACCAGGGTAATAGAACAACGGGTAGAACAGTAAGGTATTTAACGCCCAAATTAATGAGACAAGATATATTTTTTCTGGTAATTGTTTTGTCTATTATAAATTGACAGTATTGTTTGTTATCAATAACTTGTATTTCCATAGATTATATCTTCATTTAGTTAATTGAATTCCACCAAATACACGACGTAGTAGTCGAAGTAGTGTATATTTCAGTACCTATAGTGCAACTGTAGTGGATTTGGAAGCGGTCACGAAAACTCAACTATAACGCGCGAAATACATTCGTTGTGCTTTTGTTTTGAGATATAAAAATACATGTTGAGCCATCCATGATCCTGCGGTAGGCACGTTGGTAGGTGGTCACCTACCTAAATTATAAATAAAGTAGTGTGTGGGGATATTGTGACTATTTCTTGTGAAACACATAATAACGAGATCATAGCTTTGATATTGTTAAATACTGCTGAATGTTTTGATTGAATGGCTTTCTTAGGCCAGGCCCAATGCTAGCAATGCTTCTGGTGCAGGCTCAGGCTCTGACCGTGCCATCCTATCGAAGTTCCAGGTCATTGATAGACTGAAGTGGCTAAGTTTTCATTTAAATTTCCTTATGTCTGGGGTGGGCCACTTCAGTTTTAATTGCACCTGGCTGTTGCTTAATGCAGCCTTTTTGGTGAAATTGTAATCAATTTGAAATCATGATAGTGGATGGTTAACCCGTTCACCCGTTAACCCGTTGACACATACATTTGTTTTTGGTAGACAGCTTGACCCGTTAACCTGTTGTTACTGGTCCGTCGACCCACAAATATTTACCCCGTTAACCCATCATAGCTCAATTCAGAAGCGTTTTGTCCCAACCTCTTAGAAATAAGGCGCCTTGAGTTCCCGTTTTGATGTTTGTAACATATTGAAGACAGTCTTACAGCTTTGCTCCGGGATTCTGTGTGCTACTTAGAGCTCATCTCCCATCAGTGAATGTTATTGTTAATTAATTCATACATCAATTATTAATATTATGCTTTGGAGATGAAATAGATCAATAATATGTTAGTACATCTTGAACATAAAGTTACATTCATTATCGAATATTAAAATTAAAATTAAAGGTACCACCATATCATATTACAATATTGTGGAAACACTGCGACAAAAAATTGACCTAATACTGGCTAATGAGATATTGGCTTTGACCCAGTAATCACGCACATTTATAAGGTCACTGAAGGATATGGAAGGTCAATCATTGTCATGAAATGTGCCAAAATCAGAGGGTTCGGCCGCCAAAAGCGATAAAACTACTTTGCTGTGGCGGCGCACACGGCACACTATATATAATTGGAGCTACATGACCTATTTACCTAGCTTGGCTTCTGTGACATCACAGGTCACCAATTAGAGGTCAATCAGGGAGGTGTGAGATGAGAAAAGGCCGGCATAACGAATGATGTATGAATCATGACTATCTATGCATTGGGTCCAACGCAAAAATACTTGGTGCCTCTGGGATTCGAACCCACGCTCGGCAATGGGCGTTACGACATTGGTTAACCCGCGCGGCGCTGGGGTCTCCATCCGAACGCGCCGCGCTGGGAGGGGGGGGGGGGGTAAATTTTACCCCCCCCTCTTATCTCCCGAACCAATAATCGCAGCGAGACGCGCAAGGCGGCGATCGGAAGCTCTCGATGGGAAGATTCTAAGTAATTCTTAAAATTTTATTTAAAAGGTCACATATCAGGTCAGGGTCAGGTCAAAGGTCAAAACCACCTGTTTTCGAGATTATTGGCTGCAGAGACCGGACTATCAACAGCAGCGCGCCGAAACTCTGCCAAAACACTTCTAAATATAAGGAGAGGGTAATGCTTGAGTATGAATATCATACTAAGTACAGGTCAAGGTCAAAGTCAGGTCACAAAAGGTCACACTGTGAAAAAGTAATATGAAACCCATGTGACACATGTCTCATGGGTTATTTCAGACGTATAATCCACAAATAATGGTTATTTTGACATTAGACCTCAAGGTCATGTCAAGATCAGACAAAAAAGGTCAAATTTTGAAATCCAAAATTTGCAATAACCGACACATGTTTACGGTTCAGTTTTGCCACAGCAATCCAATGGTGCAATTTGTTTTTGTGCATGATGTCTAGAAATGTCAAAATTTGCGATTTTTTAAAAATGCGTCCATCACATTGAACACTTATTAGTGTCATTTGGGGGTCAAAAATATAGATATTTGTTTGAAATTTGGAATAGTCACTCATTAGAGATGGTTATCTGACATATCTTCCGGTTTTTTGAAAATTCTTACAATTTTGGATTTTGTAAACTTTGAAAAAAAAAGAAAAGATTTTTTGCATTTTGGGGATCAGAAAATCAAAATTGTGTAAATCCGAGATAGCCATCTTGTAGAGAATGTCATTTCCTTCCTTTTGACGTGCTTTGTTTGCAATTTGCTTCAATACTCGCTGTTCTATCATCGATCAAAGTTTCGTCCATTTTGGACCGAAAATGGCGTTACATGACGTCACTAAAACGCTATTTTCGCAAAAACTTCTCGACCGATTTTCTCCAAAATTTATCTGAAGACGTCAAATCGATGCCAGATAAGGTACTGAAAGTTTCGCGTCGATATCTAGTGTATTTTTGAATCTATAGCGAAAATCCGGGAGGGGGGGTAAAATTTACCCCCCCCCCCCAGCGCCGCGCGGGTTCCCAAGCCCATTTGACCATTTTTCGCTTGGAAAATCTAAAAATGGTAATAAAACCGTTGTAGCCAAGGCTTGTAGCTATCTTTTCCAGAAGTCCGATTTAAAATATGTTCCATAGGTTACCAGCCAGCCTCGTCTAAGAATCATCGATTTAACATGGGAACCCTATGGCAGTGTCCTAGGATTTGAAAATTTGGGTGGAAAATGACACCCTATGGTTACTATTTTTCCACTCTTTTCCCCCAGTTATACTGTGAATTTTCCTCTCCCTAAACTGAGATGAATTTGAAGCCTTAGCATATATACTAACCCACTTTCCTCCACAGGCTGAAAAGTATTGTAATTTGTAACAGCCAATTCTGATGGGTCAGTTTGACAAACTAGCAGAGTTCATCATATGGGCTGAATATTCCACTCTTAATGTTTATTGTTAGGCTGCATTTTCCACTCCGCACCCTGTCTTCAAAGCAATCCTAGGACCCTGCCCTATGGTGTAGTAGATTTTTAACGCCCAAACGCCCGAGTGCTGCCAACTGTTACTGGTGGGGGCTGCGTGACATGGTGGGGGCTGCGTGACACGGCTGCCGCCGGCGCATAGACCCGGGAACAGGGGGTGGGGTGGGCAGGACGCCCCCCCCCCCCCCCACTTTGGCTAGGTCAGCTTAACGTTGCGTAAAAGAAGGCTCGTATGAGACACCGCAAATATCAGGTTTTCTTCACAAAATTCGTCATTTGCAAGACAGCTTTCCCCGACCTCTGTCTGCCTCGACCGCAGATTTTACCATGTTCGAGCGGGCCTGTTTTAACATGGGCTCTCGGTTCGCAGAAAACAGCCCCTGTCGTGAGAGGGCCCTCATTAGGACGGCCCCGGCATGCCACATTTTGTCAGGATCGGGCCTGATCAAGACCGGGCCCCTGCCTTACTGCCATGCCAGGAATGTGCCCGTGATATCAATAATTCGAAGGAACCGGGCTCGACGCCTGAACGGGCCCCTGATACGCGCCTTTGCCAGCACCGGGCCCCTGCCTCGATCGTGCCTGACCAGTTCCCAAGACCGGGCCGCCTCCAGGACCGGTCCGTATCAATAATTTGCAAGGACCAAACCCTGTTGTGACCGGGCCTTTGCCAGCACCGGGCCCCTGCCTCGATCGGGCCTGACCAAGAACGGGCCCGTATACATAATTTGCAAGGAACGAGTCATGTTGTGACGGGTCCCTCGACCTGACTAGGCCCCATATCACGCCTCTGCCAGCCCCGGGGTCCTGTCTTGATCGGGCCCCTACCAGGAATGGGCCCCTACCAGGAACCAGTAACAGGCCCGTATCAATAATTTGCAAGAGGAGTGAGCCCTGTTGTGACCGGGCCCTCGTCCTGACCGGGCCCCATATCACGCCTTTGCCATCACCGGGCCCCTGCCTCGATCGGGCCTGACCAAGACCGGGCCCCTACCAGAAAGGGGCCAGCATTAAGAATATGCAAGGACCGGGCCCTCGTCCTGGCCGGTACCCATATCACGCCAATTTGCCAGCAACGGGCCCCTGCCTAGATCAGGCCTGACCAAGACCGGGCTCCCGCCAGCGCCAGGTATGGACCAGAATAAGGGTTCATGTGATGCGTGCCCCTCAGAAATTTGGGTCAGCTGACCCTTTTGACCCCCTCCCCTCCCTGCGTGCGCCACTGGCGAGTTGTAACTGTCGGCTGACAACGTGTTCCGCTTGAGCGCGGCGCCAACGAAGGAGCCGGCTGCCGCCAGTGACGTCACCCAGCGGTCCGCCGAGTTCAAGGTCAAATGGCTCGTGTCCTTACCTGGTTATGGGACCTTGGAACACATGATGCGTTTCGGTCACGGTCGGTTCAAATAGCGAAAACGAAGTGCGGTAGGAATACTAATGACGTATGCGAAACGTCACAAGATTTGGCCCTTTAAAATATGACCAAATATACCCAACGGTTTTTGCGTTGAAACTCAGCAACTAGGTCGTTTTGGAAGTAAAAATGTCAGATTTGGAGATTTCTCAGTACTCCCGACAATCTGGCTATCTCAGTTAAAACTAATGTTAAAGTTGTACTATTCCGTTTAATGTAGCTCTTTTCGGCCGGCTGGGGGGGGGGGGGGGGGCTCTTACCGGAGAAAGCGGCCCACTCCTTCGTAGGTGACCCGGAACCGGCGGCGGCCGATGTCGTCCAGCGAGGCGTAGTAGAGCGCCGGCACAACTGCGCCACCTAGCGCCATGCCGGCCAGGCCGTACTTGATGAGTCGTCCGACAGAGCGGCGGGCCGGCCGGCCGGCTGATGCGCTCAGCTGTCGGCCACCCAGCAGCGGCAGCGCCAGCCGAGCACACCGGCGCAGCGCCATCAGAGCCGTGTAGTAGACAGCCCGGCCAACCCGAAGTCTGTCTTCTCACTTCCCACTCTGAAACGACACAGAGGATATCAGACTAGCAAATCGTCTAAAACAAAAACAGGTATCACACCATAGGCGTACCCAAGGAGGGGAGGGGAGGGGAGGGGAGGGGAGGGGAGGGGAGGGGGGGGGGGGCAAACGGGGCAATTTCCCCCACCTGAAGGTCCGTACGTGCCACCTTTGGTTGAAAAATGAATGATTTTTTTTAAGGAAAAAATATTTAAAATATGTCGCTAAAAAAATAAAAATAAAAATAGGGCGCATTGTCATCCGGTGATCCGTTTTTGTAGGGGTACCTTATGCCCCCCCCCCCCCCCCCCCCCCTGAGAAAAAATCGCCCCCTCCTGGAGTGAATTCTGGGTATGCCACTGCATCATACTCACTATCGCCAACAATTCAATATCAATTGTAAAATACAAAATAACTCAAGACAGACTCGGCCACCGAACTGCAATCACTGATTTATTGAATTTCATGAAAATATGAATTTATAAACCTTTAAACCATTCTCGACATATTTCCAAAAATTGGAACAATAAAAAACGAAATAGCTGGGGCATTCCATGACAGCTCGACCAAGCCCCAACACCCTACATCTCAGATTTGGATAAAACTACGTGTCGGGGTTATCTGGGCCGTAGATTCACGCTGTGAAATTTTCAGCCCCGTCCGTCGAATGGGTTTCAAGTTATAGCCTCAGGCATTTTTTTGATGTCGCGCAAAGCTCTAATTTTCAGCGGGCAATATCTCCTATCTCAATCATGCGAGTCATACAAACATATATATCATCAGAATCGTCAGACACCGTAGATTAATATGATATTAATACTTTTTGAAGATCCAATTTTTTAAATTTCAACAAGTGCATTAGGTAAAATTACGTGATTTTATAATGTGGCCATTTAAAACAAAAATGCCAGAATCGACTTCGACAGATAAGTCTTCGATGGTAAAAAAATGGAGATTTTTCTTCTTCAAATATTGTATTTATATTTTTGTATTTGGAAAATCATGGTCTTTCAATCATGGAAATCAATCATGGGAGGGCACGTCTTTGGTAATAACTTTGCACGTAATCGAGCACCACAATAAATTTCCCGCCGCTAGAGGCACTGATGTTCAACTGCTGCCAAGCGGACCGGCGTCTGTGCGTCAGAGCGCCTTTGGGCGCATTGTTTACGGCGGAGTTTTGAAGGGGTTAGAATGGTATAGATGTGTTCAAACTTATACGAAATGCTGGTGTCTATGAGTGAATTTGAAACCTGAAAGCATTTCTCGCTGAGGTCAATCGTTTGACATCGGGAGGTCAAAGATTGCCCGCGAGGTCAAATCTTGGGTACCGCATAACATTTTCCCTAAAGTACTTACCGAAGTCGTTTCAACGGCTAAATATTCCCACCAGCCTATAGACGGTGCACAAAGAGTGGTCTGACCGCCCCTGGTCACTGGTTGACCTCAGGTCACGATATAAGTTACCATTATGGCCTATGGAAGAATGACGGGGTACCGCATTATTTTCCCCAAAATCACTTAAGAGAACCCATTCCACCACCATCGCCTTCCCCTTAACTCACCGAAGGTGCACAACGCAAGAATTAACCCCTCCAGGTCACCGTTTGACCTCAGGTCACCTGGAAAGGCGCTGCTAAAATCCATTTAACGAGCCGTCCAAATACGTATTCGTTGTTTACCGGCCGATTGTGTTCAAACTTATACGAAATGTTAATGTCTATGAGTGTATTCGAAACCTGAAATAATTTATCGCTGAGGTAAATCGTTTGATCTCGGGAAGTCAAAGAGTGTCCGTGAGGTCAAATTTCGGGTACCGCATAACTTTTTCCCTAAAGTAATTATCGAAGTTGTTTCAACGGCTAAATATTCACACCAGCCTATAGACGGTTCACAATGAGCGATCTGACCGCCCCTGGTCACCGGTTGACCTCAGGTCACAACATAAGTTACCATTATGGCCTATGGGAGAATGACGGTGTACCGCATAATGTTTTGTTCTCTAAAAATCACTTAGAGAAACCATTCTACCACCATCGCCTTCCCTGTAACCCACCGAAGGTAAGTTTGAACACAATCGGTCGGTAAACAACGAATATGTATTTGGACGGCTCGTTATATCGATATTAGCGCTTCTCCAGATGACCTGAGGTCAAACGGTGACCTGGAGGGATCAAGTCTTGCGTTGAGCATCGTCTATAGGCTGGTTGTAATATTTAGCCGTTGAAACGACTTCGGTAAGTACTTTAAGGAAAAAGTTATGCGGTACCCAATATTTGACATCGCAGGCACTCTTTGACCTCCTGAGGTCAAACGATTGACCTCAGCGATAAATACTTTCAGGGTTCGAATACACTCCTAGGCACCAACATTTTGTATAAGTTTGAACACAATCGGCCGCTAAACAACGAATAAATATTTGGACGGCTCGTTAAATGGATATTAGCACCTTTCCAGGTGACCTGAGGTTAAACAGTGACCTGGATATGTCAAGTATTGCGTTGTACACCTTCGGTGAGATAAAGGGAAGGCGATGGTAGTAGAATGGGTTCTCTAAGTGATTTTGGAGAAAAAATATGCGGTACCCCGTCATTCTCCCATAGGCCATAATGGTAACTTACGTTGTGCCCTGAGGTCAACCGGTGGCCAGGGGCGGTCAGATCACTCGTTGTGCACCGGCTATAGGCTGGTGGGAATATTTATCAGTTAAAACGACTTCGATAAGTACTTTAGGGAAAAAGTTATGCGATGCCCGATATTTGACCTCGCGGGCACTCTTTGACCTCCCGAGGTCCAACGATTGACCTCCGCGAGACATGCTTTCAGGTTTCGAATACACTTCGAAAACACACCAACATTTCGTATAAGTTTGAACACATCTGTACCACTCTAACCCCTTTAAAATCTCGCCGTAAACAATGCGCCCTACACTGGACGCACAGCCGCCGGTCCGCTTGGTAGCAGTTGATCATCAGCGCCATCTACAATAGCTTCATTTGTGGTGCCCCATTGTGCTAGAGAGCTCAATATGGTAGGAAACACCTGTTGGGGTCAGATGAAATTAATAAAAAATGGACTTTCGTCATTCACAAATCGAAGTCCAAATTGCTTACTGTTTTTTTTGTTGTTGTTCTCGAAACGAAGCCTTTCTTTTTGTGCCCCTAGGGCATGGGCCGGTGATGACGTCACGATATAGCTGTCCGGTTGGAGGCGAATACAGCGGCACATGTTTTTCGTAAGTAACTCGTAAACGAAAAGAGGCAGGCCACTGATACTTCGTGACATCGCCCTACGCGAGCTTTTTTCACCTTCGCCCTACGGGGGTCCTAAAAAGACCCCCCTGTTAACTTCCAAACCAAGCAACATAGAGCAACGCGGTAAGAACCAACGTGTTGCCTGTCATGTTTGGAATCTAACGGTATGTAATTTGTAGGTTTCGGGTCAACAAGTGACCTTCCAGGTCAAGTGAATAACCTCGATCGACCACGTCCAGAACAGCGATTTTGCTCTGTCAGAAAACCAATGAGAAATTGATAAATGTAAATAAAAAGGCATGTTTCTAGACCAGTTTTGTCTCCAAAATACAGAAAAGGTAATGATTTATTCGTATCTAGTACAAAAAAAATCCAAAAAAGTTATTAAAACAATGACGTCATGAATTTCTTACACTTAGGGAGCCATCCCTCAGCAAAATAGAGATATTTCTTTGAAATTTTGTTTTGAGTATTGTCCATACTAGTTCTCTCGCATATATTCCGTTTTTATCTTTGAAAATTTTGATTTTGTGATGATTTTTCCAAGAAAATAAGTTTTTGTTCATTTTGGGAGTCAAAAACCTAAAATTTCGAAAATTAGAGATTGCCATTTGAAAGAAAATGACATTTTATATCTTTGCTTAATTGCGTTTGCAATTTGCTTTAAAACTCTGTTTTCTACGATTTTTCCAACATTTATCGTTTTTTCACCAACATCACGTCATCAAAACATCATTATTTCCCAAATTTCTCCACCACTATCAATTAAATTTTACAGCATACGTATAATTGTAGTATACTTAGCTACCGTAAATTTCAGCAAGATGCGCTGAATGTCTAAGAAGTTATGCAAGAAAAACTTCAGGGGGGGGGGGGGGGAGGGGGTCGTTTAGGACCAGGTTAAGCCAACACAATAGCGGATCGTTTGACACAAAAAGAAAAGAAAATAGGTCTGTAATTTTTTTAGTTATATGGATTTGAAATCGAAGATGGCGGCGAGAATCGCGGTAGGCGAAGCGATATCTCAGGCACCAGCAGTCGGATCGGGATGTTTCAAACGCCCTTCGGCATCTCTGAGTGACCTGATGTCAGAAACATCTCATTGATCCCATTATGGTGAACTATGACGTTACGGAGGGGTCAAGTTAGGTCAAATACAAGCATGCCTAGTTTTGACCCCTCGTGACCTCATTTGACCTTGAATATATTGACCTAGGGTCACCCAAATTTCAGCAAATGTAGATCATCATAGCAGCTACCTATTATGTAAGCTTGATCGCTCAAACTCTCATACTTTCGGAAATATCAGGGAGGAGGGCACAAAAGTGCCCCTCCCTCCCTCCCTCCCTCCCTCCCTCCCTCCCTCCCTCCCTCCCTCCTCCCTCCTCCCTCCCTCCCTCCCTCCCTCCCTCCCTCCCTCCCTCCCTCCCTCCCTCCCTCCTCCCTCCCTCCCTCCCCCCCCTCCAGTGCGCGTTAGTGGCGTTCTCCAGTGCGCTTATATTTTAACTAGAGGCCAGCAATGCGATCGGGGCATTGCCTTGGGGTCAAAATCGTAAGATAATTCCGTAGTTTGGCCCCAGCCGGCCAGGCCACCGCTGACTGGCCGTTGCGGTGACCTCAGACTGTGACGTCACTACAAGTCGCCACTGGGCGGCGTGCCGGCCGGCTCTCAGTGCTGTGCGGCGCAGGATCCTTTTGTGCGGCACAGTATACACGTCCGGTCGGCATCAGCTGACGGCGGAGGCCCGCTCCTTCAAAATGGTAATTTGGTTTTACCCTCCTGGGGGGTTTATTTCGCCCCCTCAGGATCGGCGGCCATTAATGGATTTTGGGCCGCTGTATCGCGCACGTGACCTGCGAGTAGCAAGTCTGTGTCACGAACTGTGTGACCTGAGGAGGCAAAAATAAAAAAATGATGGCGCCCATGTTTTGGTACTTGGCACGTGCCACGTGCCATCTATTGACTCGCAAATGGTATCATAACCTGTGCCACGTTTTGCCGCATCGACCGGTGCCACTCGCGTCGAAATCGGCCCGGCCGTGTGGGATCCACGTGACAATATGCTCCGTTGGACACACCCACACACCCACACCCACACCCACACCCACACCCACACCCACACCCACACCCACACCCACACCCACACCCACACCCACACCCACACCCACACCCACACACCCACACACCCACACGCGCGCACACGCACACGCACACGCGCACACGCGCACACGCGCACACGCGCACACGCGCACACGCGCGCGCACGCACGCACGCACGCACGCACGCACGCACGCACGCACGCACGCACGCACGCACGCACGCACGCACGCACACACACACACACACACACACACACACACACACACACACACACCACACACACACACACACACACACACACACACACTCACACACACACACAAACAAGCTCCTCCCACTTTCCGAGCGACGGCCCGGTGGAAATCTTCGAACTCTGAAAAACATGTAAACATGTTTCTCATCAGTTTTATTCGCAATCAATGACAACATTCAGAGCAAGTTCAATGTTGTCATTGATTGCGAATAAAACTATCATGTCTGATACACTACATGTTTCTCATCGTTCTACGATTTTGAGATAAGCAGGAAAGCGCGGTGCGTTACCAAAAACCAGCGAGTTGACGATCCCCGTGGACCAGGGTGTGTCAGGAAACAATTGTAATAACATAATCAAACCTGACCTAACCTGTACAGCAATTACGGTCGCAGGGACCCACGTGTAGAACCCTCCGCTCGCATTCGCTCGCTGCGCTGCGGCCTTACCGGGTGGCGGGCTGTCGCCCTCCCCCCCCCCCTCCGGACCCCCCAGACCATCTCGTAGACAAAACCATTATTACAATAGGGTAGGCACGGTCATGGGGTCGGAGACGGGAGGGGGGTGACGGATCCCCCAACATTTTCAGATTTTAACATTATGCTATGGGCGTTACATGGAAAGAATCGACTTCAAAATGCCTCCGCCGCCCCCCCCCCCGCCCGCGCCCGCCCGCCCCCCCCCCCCCCCCCAGCTTTCAGAAGGTGGCGGGCGACACCCTTCTGAAAGCTGCACGGTAGGGAACAGCTTTTGCTTACACGGGAGGCCCTGCTCCACATCCCTAAGGATGGCAGGTTTTGTGCTGTGGCTTTCACAAAACCAGGCTCCATGTTAATGCCACCAAGGAGCTGAAGCTTTTTCAAAACATTTAAGTCTTAACAACAACCTAATATTCGTCCTACGCTCTCTAACCCTCATCCAGTCAATCCAGTCTATCAAAGCCACCGCAGAACACGCATCCTAAACATGGGCTTCGTAATAGCTTTTGTGCGGCTATTTGTGACCCCGACGGGGCAACTATAGTATGACGTCACGCCTAATTCGGCCAATCACCATCCAGTATTTCTTTTTGCTTTTTTGCGATTTTTTAATGGATTCATTATTTTGAATGCATAAATTGAACAGTAATGTGTAAAAAAATGCGCTTCCAACGAATATGCTTCAACCCCACCTTAGGAAAATGGTCCCTACCCTATTCAACGGCACTACGCCTATCTCGTCGATCTGATTTAAATTATATATCACATGAGCCTTGTAGTCGCTCTGTAACCTCAAGGTCACGTGACCTGAGGTCACCCGTGCAGCCCACGTCAGATCAACCAAGCCATAACACCCTACATCTCGGATTTCAATAAAACTACGTGTCAGAGGTTATCTGTGCCGTAGATTCACGCTGTGCAATTCTCAGCCCCGTCCGTCGAATGGGTTTAGAGTTATAGCCTCAGGCATCTTTTTGATGTCGCGCAAAGCTCTAATTTTCAGCGGGCGATATCTCCCATCTAAATCATGGAAGTCATATAAACCTATATATCATCAGAATCGTCAGACACCGTAGATTAATATGATATACTTCTTTTTAAATTCGAAAATTTTGGAATTTTAACATGTTATCTCAGGTCAGATCACGTGATTTTATAATTGTGGCCATTTACAATTGATTTTTTTCTATATCATAATCGACTTTGATACATAAGTTGGACGGTTGAGATATGCTTTTTCTTAATATATATGTATTTATATATATATATTATATATATATATATATATATATATATATATATTATATATATATATAGTATATATATATATATATATATATATATATATATATATATATATATATATATATATATATATATAATATATATATATATATATATATATATATATATATATATATATATATATATATATATATATATATATATATATATATATTTAATATATATATATATTATATATATATATATATATATATATATATATATATATATATATATATATATATATATATACGCACACAACGCACGCACGCACGCACGCACCAACGCACGCACGCACGCATCGCACGCACGCACGCACGCACGCACGCACGCACGCACGCACGCACGCACGCACGCACAGATCCATCCATCCATCCATCCATCCATCCATCCATCCATCCATCCATCCAGCCAGCCAGCCAGCCAGCCAGCCAGCCAGCCAGCCAGCCAGCCAGCCAGCCAGCCAGCCAGCCAGCCAGCCAGCCAGCCAGCCAGCCAGCCAGCCAGCCAGCCAGCCAGCCAGCCAGCCAGCCAGCCAGCCAGCCAGCCAGCCAGCCAGCCAGCCAGCCAGCCAGCCAGCCAGCCAGCCAGCCAGCCAGCCAGCCAGCCAGCCAGCCAGCCAGCCAGCCAGCCAGCCAGCCAGCCAGCCAGCCAGCCAGCCAGCCAGCCAGCCAGCCAGCAGCCAGCCAGCCAGCCAGCCAGCCAGCCAGCCAGCCAGCCAGCCAGCCAGCCAGCCAGCCAGCCAGCCAGCCAGCCAGCCAGCCAGCCAGCCAGCCAGCCAGCCAGCCAGCCAGCAGCCAGCCAGCCAGCCAGCCAGCCAGCCAGCCAGCCAGCCAGCCAGCCAGCCAGCCAGCCAGCCAGCCAGCCAGCCAGCCAGCCAGCCAGCCAGCCAGCCAGCCAGCCAGCCAGCCAGCCAGCCAGCCAGCCAGCCAGCCAGCCAGCCAGCCAGCCAGCCAGCCAGCCAGCCAGCCAGCCAGCCAGCCAGCCAGCCAGCCAGCCAGCCAGCCAGCCAGCCAGCCAGCCAGCCAGCCAGCCAGCCAGCCAGCCAAGCCAGCAAGCCTAGCCAG
>JAXIVJ010008799.1:52500-53849 GCA_036785665.1 Chirona hameri | reverse complement strand
GATCTATACACAGATCTATACACAGATCTATACACAGATCTATACACAGATCTATACACAGATCTATACACAGATCTATACACAGATCTATACACAGATCTATACACAGATCTATACACAGATCTATACACAGATCTATACACAGATCTATACACAGATCTATACACAGATCTATACACAGATCTATACACAGATCTATACACAGATCTATACACAGATCTATACACAGATCTATACACAGATCTATACACAGATCTATACACAGATCTATACACAGATCTATACACAGATCTATACACAGATCTATACACAGATCTATACACAGATCTATACACAGATCATACACAGATCTATACACAGATCTATACACAGATCTAATACACAGATCTATACACAGATCTATACACAAGATCTATACACAGATCTATACACAGATCTATACACAGATCTATACACAGATCTATACACAGATCTATACACAGATCTGTACACAGATCTATACACAGATCTATACACAGATCTATACACAGATCTATACACAGATCTATGCACAGATCTATGCACAGATCTATACACAGATCTATACACAGATCTATACACAGATCTATACACAGATCTATACACAGATCTATACACAGATCTATACACAGATCTATACACAGATCTATACACAGATCTATACACAGATCTATACACAGATCTATACACAGATCTATACCAGATCTATACACAGATCTATACACAGATCTATACACAGATCTATACACAGATCTATACACAGATCTATACACAGATCTATACACAGATCTATACACAGATCTATACACAGATCTATACACAGATCTATACACAGATCTATACACAGATCTATACACAGATCTATACACAGATCTATACACAGATCTATACACAGATCTATACACAGATCTATACACAGATCTATACACAGATCTATACACAGATCTATACACAGATCTATACACAGATGTATACACAGATGTATACACAGATCTATACACAGATCTATACACAGATCTATACACAGATGTATACACAGATGTATACACAGATCTATACACAGATCTATACACAGATCTATACACAGATCTATACACAGATCTATACACAGATCTATACACAGATCTATACACAGATCTATACACAGATCTATACACAGATCTATACACAGATCTATACACAGATCTATACACAGATCTATACACAGATCTATACACAGATCTATACACAGATCTATACACAGATCTATACACAGATCTATACACAGATCTATACACAGATCTATACACAGATCTATACACAGATCTATACACAGATCTATACACAGATCT
>JAXIVJ010008799.1:0-47500 GCA_036785665.1 Chirona hameri | reverse complement strand
AACTGTTTGGTTTTGAACTTTTGCATCACAATGATCATCTGTTATTTTGCTATATCGGCTAACTTCAATATGTTATATATTTTTTTGAAAATTGGCTCTGAACTATGGGGGGGGGGTATACATATTCAATCAGTCTCACAGCCCTCTTTTGTTAAATAACTAGCTTATCAAGCTGAGAATTATAGTTATTACCCCAGATCATGCAACAATGATTCAGATAGGGAAGAATTAGACTATTATACAAAGTATGTGCAGTTCTTTTGTCTAAGCAGTACCTTCCTCTTGCTATTATTCCAATGTTTCTACTAACTATGTTAGATATATACTCAATATGCTTTGTAAACCTAAGTGTTTTATCAATTACCACGCCCAAGTATTTTATGTTAGCATTTTCTTCTACAGGTATGTTGTTCATCTTCACATCAAGCTTGAAAACTGAGGAACGGGTTGTGTAATGTTGGGTAAATGTCTTTGAGACATTTAGTGAGAGGAAGTTGGCACAAAACCAGTCAGTGATGCGCAGTAAAAGTGCATTTACAGTTATTTGAAGATTAGTTCTACTTTTACTTTTAAATACAATTGCAGTGTCATCAGCATATGATAAGCAAGTCATATCAGCGCTTAACTTTGGCAAATCATTTATGTATATGATGAAAAGAATTGGACCCAAAATCGACCCCTGGGGAACACCCATGGTGACTTCTTTATAAGCTGATAATGTATTTCTGATTTTAACACATTGTGTTCTTCCTGATACATATGATGAGATAATTGTATGAGACTAGTGCCTGACACCATATTCATGAAGCTTTTTCAGAAGGAGGTCGATGTTTACTGTATCAAATGCCTTTTTAAATCAAGATACACACCCAATGCAAATTCTCCCTCCTCAAAAGCCCTAGAATGGTATCCTGAAGAAGAAGAATAGGCATGTAGGTGGCTTTGTTTTCCTGAAAACCAAACTGATTTTCATGAATAATGTGGTTCTGATTTAAATGACTGATGAGTCGACAGTATATGAGTTTTTCAAGAATATGACTGGGATTCAAGACCTATGACTGGGATCAAGAAGATTCGCGATTTCTGTTATTTTAAAAGGTCCAACGACGTATGATACAAGATCCCTCTGACGGCCAAGATCCCCCTGAGCTGTACAATCGTGCCGCCTGGGACGGAGGAGATTGGTCTGCAGCGGCTTGGCTGGCTCCAGAAGCTTTACGAGAGCTGGCCAAGTCCGTTTTAGCGACAGGCAGTCATTATACTGAGCGGAGGATGGTCGCCAATGGATGAGGTTCAGTTGGGAAAAGAAAATAAGTTCATTTAGAAAAGAAGTTGAAAGTATTGGACGAGATCCTGTTCAGCAGTTTGGGACTTTCAGTTCAGATAGCCGTTTGTTTGGGTCTGAAGTCATGGGCGTCGAAACCGGGACTGGGATGCGTCGCAACCAATGTTTTAAAAGGATTATACGGGTTTCCGTCCTGAAAGTAAATGCACTCATTTGCACTCATCATTTGCACTCATCAGTATGACCTTTAAACACGTTTAAGACATATAACAGGGACCTAAATGCTCATTTAGTCCATTATTTCAGCAATTATCAGCGTTTAAACTTGGGCGTTTTTCGATACTAGTATCAGATAACGAGTACTTGATCGGCACTACTGTCCACCACTTTTATCTTAAGATCAATTTTAGAGTTTTGAATTATCTGCAAGTCCTACACTGGATCACAAAATTATTATGCAATTCAAAACTGACGGGACTTTGTATTACTACACACTGTTCGTTGAGGTTTTGTGTTGTTGTGGTTTTCTTATCTCCGGCCTTTAGCGTTGATAATTTGGTGGTGGCGTATTAATTTTTTGGCATGAAAATTCATCAAAAATGTAGAATTTTATAGGAAAACTAGGTAACTGCTGGTGTCGTTGGAACAATAGAAGTTTATTTTCTTTAAAATATTGCTTATTTTACCGGAAATATGCCATAAGTGAGGTGTTTGTATTAGCATAAAAGAGATGACTGGCTCCGCCTCAGCCGGTCCTGCAGAAAATACGCGGTGGCATCACCGCGCACTTTGGAATGTCCTTACGTGCAGAAGAGGTCATTTCCAGAAAAATGTGGCTACCGTGGGACTTCTACCACCTTTATAAGTACGTGTTACTATGTAACTCAATTATTCTGGGAAAAACCCGTATAATCCCTTTAAAGGGAAATAATGACATTTTGATTTTGTTAGCAACAATTTCTTAGGCTACCGTTATGGTTTAAAAAATTATTTTATTTAAATTTAAGAATTAAATAAAATCATTCCCAAATTCAAAGTTGTAAGTTTGGAAAAAATACAAAACAAGTACCTTGTGTACTTCATGAAGGTCATTGACAAATTCGTCCTTCCCTACCATTGTTTACATCGAGTGCGGCATCTTTGGAGGCTCTGTGACGTTTCCTATCAAACTGAGCGCTGCTCGGACACGTGCTACTAGCGTGCGTTCGAGCAGCGCTCTGATCCGTGAAGCAATCCGTGAATCATCCGTGATGCATGACTGACTATCAGTATAAGTCATGAATAACAACATGCAAACTATACCAACTCGAATAAAATAAGGGCGGAATGAATTGAACCCCAGGCAAGCTGGTATTCGCAAAGCACTCGGCACTGCGCCACAATAGCAAATGGTGAGAGAAATGCATATTGGATACAATATTATTATGTCAAAAGTTTCTGAAGTGTCAACTACTATGAAATACAGTGATAAAATACCTTTAATAATGATTAACAAGAAAATGCAAACTTAAAACAATAATTTGAATAAGTCTTTAATTAGCTTTCAACTCAAAATCAGATATATTTTGCAATGCTACACAAGAATGGCACCAGTGACGTCATTAACAAAGCCTGCTACGGGACTTGGGTAAACTAATCAGGAACAACTCGCCACAATGGTTAAGTGCGCCGAGAAAGATGACATGACTTTGTAAACAAATCGCCGACGCTAAATAGGTCGCCGTCGATGTGCACGTATGAGCTTCCGATTTAATTGCCAGTTTTGTGTTATTGTTCGTTAGTTTTTTTGGGAAAAATCATTATTTTTCATGATAATATAAAGCATAGTGTTATATACAGCCACAGACACATTATACAATACTCCTAATGTTGAAAACAAATGAATCGATTTTCAAAAATTGAGGGTCGCAACCCTAACTATGCCGCCGTTGATGTGCATCGATGAGCTTCCGATTTTATTGCCCCTTTTTCCAATCGCTGTTAGTTTTAGAAGATCGCCGGGCATATAATCACAACAAGCAGAACGCACAATATATTTTCCACTCCATTGCGTAAAAAAACAATACGGGAAAAGCCCGCAGTTTGATGAGGACCAAAAGTGCTTGCAAGTACCGGTCGTTAAAAGTGTGGAACGCTTATCAACTTTTACTTGAAATATCTTTCGGTAGGAAAGTTTTCATGCAAAATGTGATGAATTTACAATATATTTTTGTCTCGTCTGGCGATTTCAAGTGCTAACTCCATTTTTGTGGAAAAGGGTCATTATTTCCCTTTAAAGGGATTATACGTTTTTTTCCCAGAATAATTGAGTTACATAGTAAAACGTACTTATAAAGGTGGTAGAAGTCCCACGGTAGCCACATTTTTTTTGGAAATGACCTCTTCTGCACGTAAGGACATTCCAAAGTGCGCGGTGATGCCAGTTGCCACCGCGTATTTTCTGCAGGACCGGCTGAGGCGGAGCCAGTCATCTCTTTTATGCTAATACAAACACCTCACTAGTCACTTATGGTATATTTCCGGTAAAATAAGCAATATTTGAAAGAAAATGAACTTGTTTTGTTCCAACGACAGCAGCAGTTACTTAGTTTTCCCATAAAATTACATATTTTTCATGAATTTTCATGTCAAAAAAATAATACGTCACCACCAAATTATCAACGCTAAAGGCCAGAGACAAGAAAACACAAAAACACAAAACTTCAACGAACAGTGTGTAGTAATACAAAGTCCCGTCAGTTTTGAATTGCATAATAATTTTGTGATCCAGTGTAGGACTTGCAGATAATTCAAAACTCTAAAATTGATCTTAAGATAATAGTGGTGGACAGTAGTGCTGATCAAGTATTCATTATCTGATACTAGTCTCGAAAAACGCCCAAGTTTTAACGCTGATAATTGCTGAAATAATGGACTAAATGAGCATTGAGGTCCCTGTTATATGTCTTAAACGTGTTTAAAGCTCATACAACTGAAAAAGTGCATTTACTTTCAGGACGAAAACCCGTATAATACCTTTAACATTAGGCCTGTAAGCGCTGCATTGATATCATCGACATTACAATGGTTATGTCCCACAACCTCCAGGAAGTGACGGCGCTATTGCAGTGGCGCACGCAGGATTCCATTTCGGGGGGGGGGGGGGGGTCAGAGCCCTAAAAGCGGGCCCCCTTGTGAGCGGGCCCCCACCCGTTTTTAGAAAACTTCGCGGATTTCGGTCACTTGTTTTTGAGCGGGCCCCTACAGCATGGGACCTGAGACATTATAATTTTCTTGTCAATGTCGTGTAAGGTGACTGCGTGTGCTACTGATGTGCGAATTTTAGGTGCGTGTGCTACTGATGTGCGGTACAACTGTCGAGAGCAAATTTGACGAAATGAGGTAAATGACAACAACAAAAATTATATTTTACAGGTTAGGCAGGTTAGGCAGGTAAATGACAACAACAACAATTATATTTACAGGTTAGGCAGGTTAGGCAGTCCGATCCCCGGTAGTTATGTCATCATCATCGTTGGGGTTTTAGTGCGCCTCGACTACGTCATTCGCGCCCACCATAATGTTGCCACAAGTTGCCATAAACCATTTCTTGAAGCAACAATGGATAATGTAAAAAATACGTATCAATATCGAATACGCCCCTATCAAGAATTTGCAAGGATCGGGTCCTGTTGTGACCGGGCCTTCGTTTTGACCACCGGGCCCCTGCAGCACCGAGCACCGGGCCCCTGCCTCGATCGGGCCTGACCAAGACTGGCCCCTACCAGAAACGGGCCCGCATCAAGAATATGCAAGGACCGGGCCCTGTTGTGACCGGGTCCATATCACGCCTTTGTCAGCACCGGGCCCCTGCCTCGATCGGGCCTGACCAAGACCGGGTCCCTACCAAAAACGGGCCCGTATCAAGAATATGCGAGGACCGGGCCCTCGTCCTGACCGGGCCCCATGCCACGCCCTTGCCAGCACCGGCCCCTGCCTCGATCAGGCCTGACCAAGACCGGGCCCCTACCAGAAACGGGCCCGTATCAAGAATATGCAATGACCGGGCCCTGTTGTGACCGGGCCCTCGTTCTGACCGGGCCCCATATCACGCCTTTGCCAGCACAGGGCCCCTGCCTCGATCGGGCCTGACCAAGACCGGGCCCCTACCAGAAACGGGCCCGCATCAATAATGTTCAAGTATCGGGCTCTCGTTCTGACCGGGCCCTATATCACGCCTTTGCCAGCACCGGGCCCCTGCCTCGATCAGGCCTGACCAAGACCGGGCCCCTACCAGAAACGGGCCCGTGTCAAGAATATGTGAGGACCAGGCCCTGTTGTGACCGGGCCCCATCATACCATGCCACGCCTTTGCCAGCACCGGGCCCCTACCTCGATCGGGCCTGACCAAGACCGGGCCCCTACCAGAAACGGGCCCCTCAGAAATACGGGCCCCTCAGAAATGTCGGGGGGGGGGGTCAGCTGACCCCTTTGACCCCCCCTGCGTGCGCCACTGCGCTATTGCATGAATGCTCGATTTAGGCAGCCTTTGCATGTGATCCATGTTCTCATACAGCGGTCTCACAAATGTCATTTTGTTTAAAGGGAAGTGTCGACCTTAACATGGGGTTTTGAACTGAGATAGCATAATTGTAGCTTGGATATAGAAATCATATGATCCAATGTTCGTTTTTCTCAATACTCTACCTCAACGGCTCTAGAGCAGATTTTCCAACGAACCGCCAAGGTTTATACCAGATGGGAGGTTTATACCAGATTGACTGATGACGTCACAGCATTATAGCCCAAAGAACTTGGCTCTATTTCGCCAAACTTGGGGCGTTGGCAACTGCCGTCCGCCCCGCAGTTTTTGCCCGGCATGAGAATAGTGGTGCTCAGACTAGCATTCGCACGGTGTGTACAGTAAGTTTGACCAATCAGCGATGAGCTGGCTCTAGCGAGCTCAACGGTGATTGGTCAAGCTTATTGTATACAGCATACCACGTCTTACTGCACATGGTTATAATTTATGCCAGGGGTGTCATCCCGGGATTCCAACACGTCCTCGAAGGTTTTTAGTACCAATAGCTACGGGATTCCCCTGTATCGACTGCCGAGCGGCACAGCATTAGCGATGACGTCACTGGTGCTCTGGTCCAGTCGCGGCTAGCCCCGTCGCCCCACCTGCGCTTTCGAGCGTTTTGCGGTCTTTTGACGGGTGTTGACGAGTGTTGACGAGCGGTAATTTGAAGTCATCGCCGTTAGATAAGTATGTTAGGTAGTTAGGTTGCAAGTCTATGCTTTTAAAATATTTTGCCATTTAAAGTTGTTTTTTAAGCATATCTTGATTATTAAGCCAAAATAATGTCATTTCTCGCCCCTCCGCCAGATCGGGGCAGTGTGTGGCCGTCTCGCTCCTCAGCCGGACTGGTGCAGCGTATGCCCGTCTCGCCCCTCAGCCAGACCGGGGCAGCGTATGGCCGTCTCACCACTCAGCCAGACCGGGGCAACGTATAGCCGTTTCACCGCTCAGCCGGACCGGGGCACTGGGCAGCATATGGCCGTCTCCCTCTCCCTCTCAGCCAGACCTGGACAGCGTGTGACCGTCTCACCACTCAGTCAGACCGGTGCAGCGTATGGCCGCCTTGCCAGTTGCCCCTTACACAGATCGGAGCAGCGTATGGCCGTCTCCCCCTCAGCATGCATTAAGGGATGGATAATTATCCGCGGTAAACGCAATCTTAAATAGGATCGTACCTTAGGCGCAACTATCCGTATCCCGTTCGAAATATTCGCACCGCACCGAGCCGCGTGCGACGACAGCCGAGTCGGACCAGAGCACCAGTGACGTCACGCTAATGTGGCATTTCGGCGCTTAAATCCCCGAATGACTACCTCTCTTATACGGCCTTGAATTTATGCATTATTGTCACGGTAAATAACGGCGGCCGCGAATTCCTTGTGCATTTGTTGAAGTAATTATTGACAAGGCCGTAATCCGTATACGAATTAGTAATTTATTATTTGGATGGCTGGCATGATGGACATTATTGTCAAAAGTTGTGTTAAAATGATCAATAACATGCCAAATATTACAACTGCAGACAATACAACTTCAGACCTGATGATGACAGTGATGTCGAAAGCCTGTCTATTTTGATTATTCATTTGACCACTAAAATACATATTTGGCATGTTATTGATCATTTTAACACAACTTTTGACAAGAATTAATAATTTAAGATTGAGTAAGTTACATTGGTTTTTGAACGGTGACGCTGAAATGCTGCTTGTGTGGGTCGAGGGCGAACGTTTTTAAGTGAGTATTTGTTGGCCTAGCCAAAAAGAAACAATCCTTTCCAAATCAAATACTTTATCACAGACTGATGAGTAACGTGTTCCAGACCAGATAGGTAAACTCACCTGCTTGGCCTCCCCACCTTTGACCACTCAAGGGGTGATGGTAAGGCATCATGTCCTGGCAACAAATACCTGTCATGTCCAACCAGTTAGCAAATTTAGAACTTAATTTTAACATTTTCAAGGATGTGCTCATTGTCTTTCATACTAAGATGACTCAAGTTTGTATTCCTTTGCGATTAACGTGTTTACCAACTTTGGCAATAAAGAACCTCATTTGCCTGCTTCTGCTCCTTTCTGACATGAATTCCCCCAAATAGCACTACTGCTGATCCGAGTTTCAATTTCTGCCACAGTGCCTGACAAGCTCTGCCCACTTTGCATACAAAATTGATGTGTCAATGTAATCATGTCATGATTTCTCCTGTTTTTTTTTCTTCTTCCAGCTTCAACCATCGCATGCCCAACTCTTCCCAGAACCAGGCCCATCATTAGGTGCAGCGGCAGGGGCCGGTCTTCTACCTCGAAAAGGACAGCCCTACAACCTCCTACTCCTTCTGCACCCCCTGCTGGCCGACCCAGACCTTTTGTTGGCTGTGGTCTTACATTTTGTGACTGTGCTTATTGTGTGCAATATGGTGTTTAGCCAGCTTTATTCGACCAGCTCATGTACCTGCGCATTGTGAGACTGTGTATGTTTATTAAATAAAACTGACGCTTGCCATGTGAACTGTGTTCATGCGGCGCTGTGGATGACACTATATTAGCATGTTCAGTTTTCAGGCGACTGATTGCTCTCCACGTAAACAAACACATACTTTGACCATATTTATTAAACTGTGCTGGCTAGGGGCCCATTCGACGTGTCCATGGTTTTACCCGCTCAGGGGCCCTTTCGGTCTGGCCAGGGGCCCCTCTGACATGCACAGGGCTCTTGAAGTCCAAGGCGCTCTCTGGTCTTTCAGAGAGGGTCCTGGTGGCCCTAAAGTGCTCTGAACTCTTTAAAGACCACGCTTCACGTGGTTAAGAGCCCATGATACCGCGCTTCGCGCGGTCTCGTCGGCCCTTTTCGGCGCGCTGCGCGCGCCGAAAAGGGCCCTCCCGGCCTCCAGGGGCTGGCTACGTGGCTCCCGGCCTCCAGCCCCTGGCTACGTGGCTGAGAACTGCACCGTTGCATTATGCAACATTTCCCTCTCGCTTCCTCTTTCTCTCTCCACCTCGCCATACCGTTTATCACCATCGTCAAAACACAGCGAAACGTTGTCATTTTTATTTATTTTTTCTTTCACAGAGAATATTTGACATGTCAGGAAAACTATACAGCTTCTCAAACAGCACACACGCTCACACTGGACAAGCGTCGACGCGTCGAGGTACTCCTCCGCGCACGACATAGTCACACAATCATTTTTAAGTGATTTTCTTGTCTATCCTGAGAGACCAGCCCTAACCTTTGTACATATCTCGGCGAATGACGTGATTGTCATACTAAGGCAAAATACTTCATTTTGCCGGCATGGTACGGTGTAACCTTCACACTTGGCAAATCGGCACGAGACACAACATCCCTACACACATCTATTATATGGCGGCGTTTGCGCATGCGCACACCGCGCCCGAAAGGAGTGAGGGTGGTCTGTGACCACCGCACGTCGCACGTGCCACGTGTGCATGGGCAGGACACGGGGTGGACTTCCCGCTGGAGTACTGCACGTGCCACGTTTCGACGCCACGAGCCGCCATGCGACACCACGTGACACCACGTGACGCCACGTGACGCCACGTGACACCACGTGGTCGTCGGCGAAACCTCTCCACCACAAACCACATCATTGATGCGCTGGTATGGGGACCTCTTCTCGGACACCGCCTGGGGTGCCGGGCGTCACCTGACCTCGTGACCTTGACCTGCGCGGGGTCACTCACTGACCCCTGCTCAACATCGACCGGTCGCCGCCCGCGGGACGCAGAGATCATCGGCAGAATAGAGAGAAACAGAGGCGGCGGACGGTACGACCACACCTCGGCAACGCTGTATCGAGTTTCAGACTCCGCCTCGCCCATCCGACTAGCCAGACTGTCCCCTCCGCCCAGCCCAGACACCCGGTCGCTGCGACTGCCCCCCCCCCTGTCAAAATACCACCTCCTCTCCCCTCCCCACAGGGTCGTGTCACGAAAGCGCGCGCCGCACCGGATACGCCGCCCACATTAAAAACACCGCCGCACGCGCACGTGCGTTCCAAACAACAGAGTCGAATCCGACTGGGGTTTAACGCTATGGGCATCGCTCGCTTTCGGCAGGCGACTGCAGTGACGAAACAAATGGCAAATCTGCTACAAAGTTTCGGGGGCATTTCAACTATTGCTATGAAGAACATCGCACGCGTTTTTCATCTGATTTGATCAACCAGATCCTCCAGCATCTGAGAACCTCATACCCGAATTCTTCGGGTTGTAGTGACCTGCGCGCGATGCCTTCCATAGCAAGAGTCGAACCCCACGACGATGTACCACGAACCCCACGACGATGTACAACATGTTGCCAATTTCACCCCGGGACAACTTCTGGCGGAATGCTCTGCATAAGACTTCGGAAGAACGATAGACACGGACTTCACCGACCCAGAGACAGCGGTGCCAGCTCGGGCCGCCGGACCACGTGCAGCGCAAATGTGAGAGGAATGCCTTGAGCCCACCGGGGGCGGCGAACAAATAAAACATGACGCAAAATTTCCGGATCGAACTGGTCGCCGGGATCAGCACGCATCGGAGTGCCGTTGCGATTGCCAGGGCAATATCAGTACATAACCAGTATCAGTATTGTGCTAATAGCGTTGGCCGAGTGCCCATAGAGCAGTCAGAACAGTTGTCGTGCAAAGCAAAAATAACCACGTCCCATTCTAAAAGAACATTCGCAATCATTTTTGTCTTTGCACGGCAGCGTTCCAGCACAACAACAGCCACCGGCACCCAACAATCACGGGCGGAAATTTCACAACGTTCTGTATGAACCTGCGCGCACTGCATTGACCTGCGGTACACGCGTGAAAGACCAGCAAATTGCAAGACAATCCTCTCGGGAGAGCGCGCACGCCGTCACCTATTCCCGAACACGGCACACACACACGAAAACACGCACGCACATGGACACACACACATGGTACACAGGACAATGCCCAGGCGACCGACCGGCAGCCCAGGTCACGTGGAAGACGCCGCCTCGGGCGTTCGGGTTACCGTCACGGTCATGGGGGCCACTTGCTAGCGCTAAGTAAAAACAACAGACTGGATTGGGCGGAGGACGAACAGTAGATAGAAGTGATTATTGGGATTAAACAGAACTTTGCGACACCAAGGAAGTGATGCGAGATGGAAATAGATATGTTTGTTTCTAGCGCAGCGAGATGCGTGTGCGAATATGACCAGGGATCAAATGAGAACACAAACACCGAAGGACGGGATCTGGAGACGTTCGAGGGATGAGAAGAGTGAAGAGAGCACCAGCCTGTCACCCAAGCCCGGGAAACCGCGCCTTCCGTACCAACGTGTCAGTCGCCTCGTCCAAAACGACGATACTGGTCACTGCGTCAAGGGCGACGCAGACTCAACAATACGGGCCAAACAATTATCTGCACCGGTCCCGCATCCGCCGTCCTTCGGAGAGCCTGGATAGTTCCACTTAGTTCCGCAGGGTTCCGCAGAGTCCGCAGAGTCCTATCGGGGTCCGAACAGCCCGACAGACCAGTCCACAGGGCTCCGCAGGGCTCCGCAGGGCTCCGCAGAGTTCCGCAGAGTTCCGCACCGCGCTGAGTCTGCCTTAGCATCCAACGATGCCGCTGACGATGACGACGATGCCAACGATGCCGACGATACCTCCAGTTTCGCCAACGCCAGACCAACGCCCAGACCAACAACAGACGAGCCCCAGACGAACGACGATCCTCAGCGAAAGCCGACCGCCGAAGACGAGTGGGATTTCGTGACCAGCTGTGGCTTTCGATCGTCCGACTTTGGTGCCGTAGCGTCACACATTGCACGTCACGATCTGCAACAGAGAGAGATAAGTCTCGTTAGTTTCATTGTGTACATAAATCGAGGATTGCACAACACACAACATACACAAATGCATCACAAGGTTCATTCCATCTTTAAGCACAAAAGAGTGCATACAACTGCTGAAACTAGCACGGTATGGGATCCAACCTTAACATACGAGAACATATCCAACAGTAAATCACATCCCATAAATTGACACTAATACCGTTGTGTACAGTTTTCTTCATTCTGCAATATAAATCCAACACCATGATCACATCTCGCCCTCGGTGAGCAGCTACTGTTTGTACGACTGAATTACGCTTAACAGGGGCACTCCTGCCGGGTACCAGCCTACCACAACGAAGGGTCACAACGAATTTGACCCCGAGTAAAGGGACATTGCTCTTGCACGGCTGGAACGCGTCAAACCATAGCTACCAGTGTCAGGATAGATCCAGCCGAGTTCACGTTCCCCACGACCCCGAGCTGCGTCCCAGACACACGGCGCGGCCGGCCAGGACTCACGCCAACCGTCAACAATTGTGAACGCTGCCTCAACAATTGTGAACATCAGCCGTCAACAATCGTGAACGCTGCCGTCAACAATTGTGAACATCAGCCGTCAACAATCGTGAACGCTGCCGTCAACAATTGTGAACATCAGCCGTCAACTATTGTGAACGCTGCCGTCAACAATTGTAAACATCAGCCGTCAACAATCGTGAACGCTGCCGTCAACAATTGTGAACATCAGCCGTCAGCGAATCGTGACTCCTCGACGAGAGATCCTCCCGCTCGCGGATCAAAACATCCCGAATGCGAGACAAGAGATCCACCCGCCGATCTAGCAACTCCAGAACAGAGACAGACAGCGAATGTGAGCCGGTGAGACGGAGCCCTCCCCCAGCCCTCACGGCCTTGGCTTCTCGTGTTCGGAGCATTACCGCAAATGGACGCAGCCATGCAGCGGCCTTCGTCGTACAACTATCAGTCCCGCTCACGCTATGGTCACATTCAGACAGTCACGACACGACAGCCGTCCGTGGCAGCTGTCCGTATCGTATCGTATCGCTTGCATCCGTATCGATCGTGCCATCGTGACATACGATCGGTACGATCGTATGCCACGAGGTCGATAGTCACGAGAGGTCACGAGATCGTGACACTCCGTCTTACGATCGTATCGATCGTAAGACTGAGTGAGCCAGAAAGTCGGCAGCCAGCGACGGTAAGGAAGCGTGGTTGGTTTCAGTCACGAAGGGTAGTACATAGGTTAAATCGGGATAGTGTAAAGCCGAGGCACGCGGACGACTTTGGTCCAGTATCGTCATGGAACAAAGCTGGTCTTCAGATCACAACAGCTTACGATGACACGGATACAAACATGCCCGAAGATTCCGCAGACACACCAGCTCAGCAAAACAGCTCCACGCCTGGCTTCCAAAGCCTGCTGGGCCCGGGGGACGTTTGAACAAGTCTCCCTCCCTCAAAGGTCAGCGCGTCCAGGTTCGGCCCCTGTGGGAGCTGTCAAATGTCTGTCGGAGAATCACGCCACTGCCGCCAGACAGCCAGCTGGTGGCCTGTGCAGTAACAATAACAGACCGAGCGGGGCCAGACCCCGAGGCGCCTCCTTCCAGCTACTGCACGGCAACACTCTGCACTCAGCACTCTGCACTCAGGAGTCAGCACTCTGCACGGCAACAGGGGCTGCGTCCAGACACATCAACCGGTGATGTCGCCCGTCCAGATATCTCACTTGGCGACATAGTCCTGCAGACATCTCACTCGGTGACAGCAACTACTCCCTCCAGATACCCGGTGATTCACAAGGTGACAATCTCCCGACTTCTTTGACCGTTCCTGGGTGTCACCAACCAGCTGCGTCTCAGTGTCGATAAAAACTTCGACTTCTGCCTCTGGCTCATCTATAGACATCTCTCGTATCAGCGTCGGTACAAACTTTGGACGCGCTACGTCCAACTACCAGCACCACCAGCCAAGTTTAGTCATACCGACCTCGGACCCATCATCGCGTACCATGCCACCCGCTCGCTGCTGGGGAACTTCGCTTGGCCAGGCAGACTCCTGGCCGTGCGGGGGGGCGGATACCCCTCGCCCCCATCGCCAGCTACGTGTGGGTGGAGTCGTCGTCTCAACCGACGAGGCCCGTCGAAGGGGCGTCCCGCAGCGGACCGGTGCCAACTGGGCCAAGTTCAGATTGTCGGAGTCGAAGACAAGATGGTCGGGGTCGACGAAAGGTAGCTGTGCTGTGGTAGTCGATTTCCACCGACGGCACAGAAGCGTGTCGACGAGTGTAAGGGGATCTAAGTCAGCAGCTGTTATACAAGTAGGTTTCTTTTCAATCAGTGTTTGAAGTGTTATATAATAGGTGTTATCATTGATAGGGATTAGGGATTGCCGAGTGCTATATCAATATATTTTGTTTTGGTTCGTTAACAAACTTGAATTATTTCGGTTCATTTGTATGATCGAGGAATTTGAATTGGATCAGATAAAATAAAACATTACATAAATAATAATACAAAAATGAGTTCTGCATTAGCCAACACAAACTGTCAAAACTTAATAAAATACCGGAATGACCAATATGTTGACCAATATGACCAATACTAATGCCGAAGGGAAACAAACACATGTCATGCTTCCTTTCACAGCCTGCAAAAACAAGTAAAATCAAACTGGCGACACATGCCAACCCACATATCAACCGAAAGAGAACCTCTACGTTCACCCCAGCTCGCATGCCTCTCGCACTCACGCCTCTGGCTCGTGCACGTGCTCAATGCTCATGTACCGAGTCATTGACTCGGTACTCTGTCGAGTCATTGACTAGGAGTCAACTGGTCTCGTGGCAGACGTGCCGCGCAATCATCAGCCACTAGTTTCAATGCAACAAGCCGCAACCGGTTGCCGCTTGTCGAACGACGACGCAACAGCAAAAAGCACATTGCAGCAGGGCCAGCAGATAACCAATGGGCTGACCGAGACCATGCAACAACAGGACAAAATTATCTCCTCCTTTTGCGTGCTATCCTCGATATCAGTTGCTCACATTCCTCCTGATGGCATGTATCCAACAATAAATACGAGTCAGAGTCCGAAAAAAATAGCACGAGGCATAAGATGAACGGGCTGGTTACGAGGTAAAATGTCCGTATCATACATCAGTCAGTCGTAAACTCCGAACAGACGAGGGGCACAGCCTCCAGCCTCTCTCGACCGGTGCCAGCAACCCGCTGGAGAAAGTTGCAACGTCTGGTGTACGAAGGTCAACCGGAGTTGGGCCCGGGGGGGGGGGCTGGACCAGGGAGGGGCACCATGGCCGGGTGGGTTTAAATCTTCATGTCAGCCTCATAGAGCCAGTCTCTTGCACAGTCTGATCTCTAAAGAGGAGGCACAACGAGCCATCATTAAATAGAGATCACGGTCAAGTGGGCGTGGTTGTAATCCGATACTGGTGAGGGAGGCTGAGAGTCACGAACGGCGATCTAGCATATTGTTGGCATAATTGAGGGCTTACAACGTACAAGTGAAAACCATTTCAGCGACAAATCTGAGAAATTAGCCCTTCATAAATGTGATAAAGTGTCCCAAAATTCATTTTTTGCTTGGGAAATTCGAGTAAAACAAGACCACGAGTGGAAAATTATATAGAAAATGGTACAATATAGATTTGTGAATTGTTTCGAATATGAAGAGCAGTAGTTTTCGTTGAAATCATGTACTTTTAGTCAATATTTATGTCTGAATCAATATCACAATTCATAATTTGGGAGTGGAAAAAATCACTCCTAAAATGGAGAGTGGGAGTGGAAAATAATTCACATTTTGGTGTCATTTCCCACCCAAATAGACAAATTTTGGGACACGACTGATAAAAGGTAAAAAATATGAATGCCAAGGTTACAAACAATTCGCAGAAGATAATGGTAACAGTATTATAATAGCGTTACAAGGGAACACCTCTTCTCTCCTGTGATCTTTTATGTGGACGCAGGTGTACACGGTTATGGAAACCAGCGACAGATGTTCCATACTCAAACGAAACTCCCGACTCCAGACAGCTGAGCGTTCTAATCTGTCTCCAGACGGCGTCAGACGGCGTCAGACGGCGACCCAATCACCATGATGTCACCAGATCGCGTCCACTCCGGAGTGTCGCCACCAGCACCCCCCCCCCCCTCCCCGCCCCAGCTGGGTAGCGACGGCGAGAGGCCCGACGTCCAGCCGCAGCCGCCGATAAATCTGTCAAACACCGCCATATGCTGCCATATGCTGCCATATGCGGACACCGCCGCCGCCAGACGGAGAAACCGCCCCCGCCCGGCCGAGTTCCGGTGTGGCGACATATCGGCGGTTTCTGCGCGCCGCTGCGCCATATTTAGCACCGCCGCCGCCAGAAAACGGCCGCCGACGCCGCCGATTGGTCGACGCCCGGTCTGCCCCGAGGCAGTCGACCCAGAATAGCCTGCGGGCCCGCGGCGCCGGGACACCGCCGGGACACCGGTGACGCTGGGCAATTAGACAATGCCTGGGGGAGCTACGCCTCCGCTGGCGGGCAGGTCTGCATTTGACAGGTTGATAGATTAATCACGGACAGGTCGTGGGTTCGATCCTTGTCCACGTCGGGATTTTTGGGATACCACGGTCCAACCAACGATAGTGGACGCTTCAAGGTGTTGACATCGTAAACCCTTTATAACAACCCTTCACTTTGGTTACACTAGAAACGACCAAGACGACCTACAATCCATCAGGCGGTATGCCGCGAAAAGAGAAAAAGAGTACCCCCCCCCCCCCCCACCACCACCACCACCATAGGCGTAACCACCTTCCGAAAGTAGGTGGGGACGGAGGCACTTTGAAGTCTATTCTTTCCATGCAACGCCCATAGGCGTAATGTTAAAATCCGAAAATGTTTCTGGGGACCGATCCCCAATGACCCCAGTGTTGGTTACGCGCCTGCACCCCCCCCCCCCCCCCCCCCCCGAGAGAAAGAGAGCATATGTTATGCAGGGGCCCGCCGAGGAGGGTTTCTTTCACCGGGCATGTGATCGACCACTGCATCCGAACCGGAACACGCTAGTCAACCGTGAAATGCAGCCGCTCAGCCAACATTGGTTTCTTTCTGGGCGCGGCTAATGTCGATTCGTTCCGCTTGAATTGGGCCGAGTTGTAGTCTGCTCACGCGACAACAAAAGGCGGGATTTAGCGGTTGAGCGGCTCGAATGTATAAACATTAAATTAAACATAACCTCAGCTGGAGATATAAGCATAGATGGTGTCCATTTTTCCAAGGAAATATCTACACAGGAAATAGCTTAAATTCGTGAATCAACCATTTTCAACAGAATTGTTTGTTCACATTACGATGCTAGCCGACAGAAAATGTTTTGTTTGTAGTTGATGTTGGTATTCTAAGTAGCCACACAAAGACCTTTGACGTGTATCTGCATGAAATCAACACTTTGGGGAAGATGGCAGGCTTTGGTAAGCAGCATTGAAGTAAAGCTGATCGGACATATCAATCCGTCACGTGTCCACACAAAAATACACGATAACCGCAAAGTCTTACAGACAGAATGCACGAGCGAAATTGGGTCCCAACAGGGCCCCTTGGCAATTGGCAGTCGTTGGGCGTATCCTGCGGCGACCTTGTAACCCCCCCCCCCCCCCCCCCACCCACCGCTCAAGGTCGCACTGAGGGGTGCAGGCGTCCCCAGGGGTGGCTGGGCTGGTTTTTAGGAATGTCGGTGGCTGGGGAAGGGGCCGGGGTAAGTTATGAGGAGGTTGTATCGTAAACTAGATCCTGTGCACGGTGGCGACCAGTTATGATAGGAGGGTGGATAAAGAGGCTCAGGTGCAATTTGCACAACTCAGGTGCAATTTGCACCGTTTCTAAGCTCGAATCAAGGGCGTAGCTTCTCCAGACAAGTTAGGGGAGGGTGTGGAGCTGAGCTGGGCAAAAAATCGCTTGAAGTACCATCAAAATCCACAAAATACAGATTTCTCCCCGGATTTGACCCACTTCCTCGTCACAGTTGGAGGGGGGGGGGGGCTGAGGCCCCCAACTGAATAGGAACCTACACCCCTGGCTTGAATGATAATGCCATGATACCATGATAATGGTACAAATACCATGATAATGGTATTTGTAAGCATTACTCAGAAAATAACTCACTTACTTGCCTTGTAATCATGTATGTCACCACTGGCCATTAAGTCAAAGTTAGCCATAACGTCCTTCAGTAACACATGTAACTGTATGTATGTCTGTTGTCTAACGTCTAACCTAGTTGCCATGCTGGTAGTTGCGAGCGGCACAGAACAACTCAACAATCGATCTTCTTTGCTCATCCGCTGACCTCGCGCTTCATTCAAAACTTGGCGGCCAAACAGCAAACTTCCCAACTTCCCAGCGGCGGTGCCACCATGGGGGGGGGGGGGGGCAAGAGGGGAAGCCCCCCCCCCCCCCTCTGCCGTCGGGCAAGGGGGGAAAACATATATTCCCCCAGTCATATTTAAGGAGACTCCTCCATACTTCAACGAGGCCCCATCTCGCAGGCTCCATCGCAGAGGTCACAGGGGCCCCTGGAAGCCAGAGGGGTCCTATGGAGGTCAGAGGGGGCATTTGAAAGCCAGGGGATGCCATCTGGAAGCCAGAGGGGAGTTCAGAGGGGACCTATGGAGGTCAGGTGGGCCCCTGTAGGCCAGAGGGGTCCTATGGAGGTCAAGAGGTGCCTCGGAAGTCCAGAAGCGGCCCTCTGGAAGCCAGAGGGGAGGTGAGAGGAGCCCTATGGAGGTCAAAAGCCTCTTCTCAAATGGAGGCCCCCTAAATTTTGACTTACCCCCCCCCCCCTGACAAAAAAAAATCCGTGGCTCCGCCCTGCAACTTTCCACGACTAGAAATACCACCAACCTGAGCCTGAGCTAATATATATATATATATATATATATATATATATATATATATATATATATATATATATATATATATATATATATATATATATATATATATATATATATATATATATATATATATATATATATATATATATATATATATATATATATATATATATATATATATATATATATATATATATATATATATATATATATATATATATATATATATATATATATATATATATATATATATATATATATAAATATATATATATATATATATATATATATATAAATATATATAAATATATATAAATATATATATATATATATATATATATATATATATATATATATATATATATATATATATATATATATATATATATATATATATATATATATATATATATATATATATATATATATATATATATATATATATATATATATATATATATATATATATATATATATATATATATATATATATATATATATATATATATATATATATATATATATATATATATATATATATATATATATATATATATATATATATATATATATATATATATATATATATATATATATATATATATATATATATATATATATATATATATATATATATATATATATATATATATATATACTATATATATATATATATATATATATATATATATATATATATATATATATATATATATATATATATATATATATATATATATATATATATATATAATATAGCCCTGAGCCTGAGCTATTTATAGCCTTTATTTAATAGCCTGAGCTATTTTCACTAACTGAATTATGAAGATGCCATCGAGAAGCGCAGCAGACCGGCAGAGTTGGCTCCAAGTCCTCTGTGACATTGGACACACAACAGATTAACAGAAAACGCTGTGATAACGTCTGACCGCTTAAAATCGACCACCTTTCCTCAAACGTCCGCGGCGTATTGTGCTCGCCCTTTCAGCAAAGTACGTGGATTCCTCTGCACAAAACAAATGCAACGGAGACACAAAACGCAGCGGCGAATTTGATTGGCTACTCGCGAACCATAAACAAACGTAACGACATCCTTTGATTGGCTACGTACAGCACACCTCAGACCCAGACAGATGGAGAGATCGGGCTTTTCTGGCAGGACAGTCGTCCCCGCGAGGCGCTGGACAGCTCCGAGAGGGCGTGCGGGATTTCCAGACAGTGGTCTAGTGGACCGACAGCACTTCTCAGAAGTACACAGCGCCAAACCGGTCCGAGGAGGGCCCGAGGGCAGGCTTGGCCGAACGCGCACGGGATCTCCACTAGTGGTGCCAGTTTCAGAAAATATTTGTCCAATGTCCGACCGATGTCCAAGACTATGATCAGCTGTCCGTCCGAAACTGTCCGTAAATCATTGTTTGTCCGAAATTTGTCCGAAAGCAGAAAAAGCGTTTGATATGGAAATGAATAACCTGTGGCACACTTTCTTTAAAAAAAAGAAGTAAATAAGATTTTCGCGACAAGCAATCCTCGAGAAATTCCGAAAATGATTGTACCGATTGGTCCCACTAATCTCCACGCTGTTGGGTGGAGCTACCAGCTGCCGCATTTTTCTTCCTTTCATCCTGCTGCATTTGGTTGTACTTTCCGAGAAAGAAACAAAAACTGCGGTTTACTCGGCACGCGATGCTACCAACATGTTCGGCGTGGCGCACATATTTACGCTGGTTACAATCGCCGAAAGTGATCGAGGCATCCCGGAACAACAGGGAGGGTTTCCCAAACAGCCGGCTTCCAAATAGGATCAGTTTCCCCACAATGACAAAAAGCCAAACAGCTCACCAAAACACGCGTGTTTGTCGGTGTCGCGCTAGGTTTACCTGCCTGGTATTTTACCGGCCCACACAATGACAGGTAATCGAGGTGCAGCCAGGCACTCGACCATATCCGGCACGGAGCAACATCGGGAAACATATAAATACCAATCGGTGGAGCTCGCGGACAGAATCGGTGCTCTGCAGGCGGCAAAGGGCTTCACTGTCGACCTCTGGACATTTTAACTTCTGAACCTCTAAATCCCTGAACCTTTGAACAGAACAGGAAATTAACTGCACCTTGTGATGTACCACAAACCAACAACACAACCGTTCCGAGAAACACCAGACATGAAATACCTACTTTCATGATCAAACATTTCATCATCTGCCTGTTAACCTCTACTGTTAAGCCTGATCGGATCGACCATCCACCGATAGACAACTGAAGCGAAATATGAGGCCTCCTCTCCGGAGCGACAGTTGTCTTTCGCTGAACATCGGTTCATAATGAAAGCGATTCCATAAAGCGCCTCCCACGTCTGTCAGACAGATCGCCCTATCAGTGATCACTGACACCGATTCGGAGATCTCTGGCCGGACACCAGCTGTTGGAAACTAGGGTGAGATGGCGGCCTGTTGGTGGCCGGATGGGCTGTCGGAGGAGCAGCTAATGAAATCACACTGGGATCACTGCAGGCCCAGATCACTGCAGGCCCAGTTCACTGCAGGCCCAGATCACTGCAGGCCCAGATCACTGCAGGCTGGATCACTGCAGGCCCAGATCACTGCAGGCCCAGATCACTGCAGGCCCAGTTCACTGCAGGCTGGATCACTGCAGGCCCAGCTCACTGCAGGCCCAGTTCACTGCAGGCCCAGTTCACTGCAGGCCCAGATCACTGCAGGCCCAGATCACTGCAGGCCCAGATCACTGCAGGCCCAGATCACTGCAGGCTGGATCACTGCAGGCCCAGTTCACTGCAGGCCCAGATCACTGCAGGCCCAGATCACTGCAGGCCCAGATCACTGCAGGCCCAGTTCACTGCAGGCCCAGATCACTGCAGGCCCAGATCACTGCAGGCCCAGATCACTGCAGGCCCAGATCACTGCAGGCCCAGATCACTGCAGGCCCAGATCACTGCAGGCCCAGATCACTGCAGGCCCAGATCACTGCAGGCCCAGTTCACTGCAGGCCCAGTTCACTGCAGGCCCAGATCACTGCAGGCCCAGTTCACTGCAGGCCCAGATCACTGCAGGCCCAGTTCACTGCAGGCCCAGATCACTGCAGGCCCAGTTCACTGCAGGCCCAGTTCACTGCAGGCCCAGTTCACTGCAGGCCCAGTTCACTGCAGGCTGGGATCACTGCAGGCCCAGATCACTGCAGGCCCAGATCACTGCAGGCTGGATCACTGCAGGCCCAGATCACTGCAGGCCCAGTTCACTGCAGGCCCAGATCACTGCAGGCTGGATCACTGCAGGCCCAGATCACTGCAGGCCCAGTTCACTGCAGGCCCAGATCACTGCAGGCTGGATCACTGCAGGCCCAGATCACTGCAGGCTGGATCACTGCAGGCCCAGTTCACTGCAGGCCCAGTTCACTGCAGGCCCAGATCACTGCAGGCTGGATCACTGCAGGCCCAGTTCACTGCAGGCCCAGATCACTGCAGGCTGGATCACTGCAGGCCCAGATCACTGCAGGCCCAGATCACTGCAGGCCCAGATCACTGCAGGCCCAGATCACTGCAGGCTGGATCACTGCAGGCCCAGATCACTGCAGGCCCAGTTCACTGCAGGCCCAGATCACTGCAGGCCCAGTTCACTGCAGGCCCAGTTCACTGCAGGCCCAGATCACTGCAGGCCCAGATCACTGCAGGCCCAGTTCACTGCAGGCCCAGTTCACTGCAGGCTGGATCACTGCAGGCCCAGATCACTGCAGGCCCAGGATCTCAAGAGATGGCCATCCAGCGACGGACTCCCAGCAAAGACAAGCATTGACCGTTGATATTGGTAGGGAAGCATTGACCGTTGATATTGGTAGGGAAGCATTGACAGTTGATATTGGTAGGGAAGCATTGACAGTTGATATTGGTAGGGAAACATTGACCGTTGATATTGGTAGGGAAGCATTGACAGTTGATATTGGTAGGGAAGCATTGACCGTTGATATTGGTAGGGAAGCATTGACAGTTGATATTGGTAGGGAAGCATTGACAGTTGATATTGGTAGGGAAGCATTGACAGTTGATATTGGTAGGGAAGCATCGACAGTTGGGCCCAGTGGCCATGCCATGGGCTCTAGACAGCACTGTCTACCTGGCTGTCTAACAGCACCCCCACTGTCTGCGTTACTTGACATAACTGACACAGCCCTCTTGTGGTACCTCTTGTGGAAACAAATTTCTGTTCTTTGGAAAGGTTGAGATCGGATCAAAACAAAACAAAGATTACGTGGAAAACGACGGCTTCATTGCCTTTGCCTCCAACTTCATTGCCAACTCATAGTGACTTATGTATTTTATATCGCATCTTTTGATCATAACATACCTAATGCAAATAATAGTTCTGGGTCCTGGGGCTAGTGGCCCACATCTGTATCATGCACCGGGCAGATGATTCATCATCAGGCGCCGAGTCTCTCCCAGACCTCATCACCTCGCCCTCGGGGCGGCACATTCACCATCTCGCGAGTTGTGTGTGGACCACTGCCATAACCGGACCTACTGCCCTCCAACCCTAGCGGTCTCTGCCCGACCCGGCCGTTGCTCCCATCATTACACTAATCACAGTTGCAGATTGTTTAGTTGCAGATGGGCTTGGAGAGCGCAAAAGACGTCGTAGCTCAGAAGATAAGTTGTGGTGAAGGGCTAACGGACTCCATGAACGGTGGCGGTGGTATTTGCGAAGGTAAATATGATCGTTACACGGTGGGAATGGACACAGTCGGCTGAGAGACATACACCGAAAGCTTTAACGAAAAGGGTGTCAGTGCACCCAATGGGCTTTGGAAGAGGAGACATGAGACAGATCATGACAAACCCATATACGAAGATGCGACGCCTTGTCCCTGGGTAGCACGACGCCTTGTCCCTGGGTAGCATTAACCTACATTTGTCTAAATCAAAGACTCCCGCTTCAACTACATAATTGGTATTCATCAAACAATACAACTACACAGGAATGCTCCATGTATCGTCCAACTCCCTATCACCCACACAAACCCACAAGCGATGCTACGGCACTCCAAACCGCAACAATCTTCCCTCTCCTATCATCAAACTCCACCCACGAATGAGATGAACCCCACCAAGTGGTACTCATTAAGCCAGAACCACATAATGGCGGTATTCCTATACTTCTCCCTCTACAATTTAAGATCAACACCACATTACGCAGGCAAAGCCTTAAGTAATGTTTCGCCACAGTCTTCTTCTACCCTAGTCCCTATCATCGAACTCCACCCACTCCAGTGTCGAGATGTACCCCACCAACCTCTCCCTAGGCCAACCAACATCAATGCGCGGCCCCCGAACAGAAGCCGCCTCCGCCCACTGTCAAAGAGCCGAGCTGGGGGCTGGAGGACTGGGCTGAGGGGATGGGTGGAGGGGGATGGGTGGTGGGCGGCGGTTGGCGACACCCCAGACCAGACGGCGGCGGCGTGGCGGCCCAGAGTCTGTCAGACCACGTGACCTGGCGGCTTCAGCGCGCACGTGCTGCGTTGCCAAGCGAGTTGCCAGACGTTGCCAGGCGCTGTCTGGCGGGTTACCAGACAGGCACCGCCACCGCCGGACCGCCCACCACCGGCCGCCACGAGACGCGAGAATGTGAAACTCTACGGCGTGCGCGCGACCCGCTCCGCGCACCGGGCCTCGCACTGGGCCTCACACCGTGCGTCGCCGCGCGCCGCCGCGCGCCGGGACGGTCTGCCGGGAAAGCGGCCGTAGTCGGCCGGTCACGTGACCTAGCGGGTTTCACCTGGCCGCCACCGCCGCCGGCGCATGGCCCATCGGCTTTTTACGCGGCGGAGACACCGTCTGACCCCTGACGTCATCGTGGGTGAGGTGAGCGCGTGCCCCGCGGGCGCGGCGATTGAACGTGACGCCACGAATGGCCCAATCGTCCATTCGTGGTTGAATGAAAGCTGGGCGGTTGGATATTGCAGGAGCGTCGCGTGGGTCAAGATACCCCCAATGTGAAGTGGGATTTCGGGCGCCTCATCTGCTAGGATTATTCGGCGCCAATGCTGCAATGCTTGCTGCAACGAGGAGTGTTCTGGCGAGTGACTGAGGTCGCAGTGAACAAGGCCAGACAAATCCACGGCTGCAGTGGTGGACATGATCAGGCAAGTCATCAACGCCTACGCAAGCCGCAAGTCGTGGCTCGATCGCATTCGCTCGGCGCAACCTCGCTGCGCTGGAAAGCCCCACGGCGGTTTTGCAAGACGGCGTTGTATCGCCGACCCTGCATGCAACAATGCAAACGTAACGCGGCACGGCACATTCCGCGGCGAGTCGCTGAAGGCCGCGTGCCAGAAACATGTGACAATTTAGCGGTATTTCCCAACCCATAGCACGTGCGGTACCGGTTAGGCGATACATCAGAGGCCAGATAATCCGGAGATCGGTGGCCAGTTGAGAGACGACTCGTCTGGGATTGTCGGGGTAGCATTCCGTTCAATATCCGCCAGGTTTAATCATCCTGGGAATAACATTATTAGTGGCGCGCATAAAATTAAGATTAATTTCCTCTGTCTGAGTGATCCACGATAAAACGGACTAATATAGAAATTAAACAAATCAAAAGAAAGGAAAATTGCACCCGCTCACGCCATCACGCTAAGCGTAGCCCGGAAGGAGCATGACCCAGACAGGCAGCTAGGTTCGTGAGATAACGTCCAGTCTACCTGGATCGTCCTGCGCCCACCCGGTGACCCGGTTTCTGTACGCGCATGCGCAGCATGAGCTACAAGGTATCGGCAGCGCGCCGCCCGAGGCAGGACGGCCGTCCGAGCTAACCGCATTCAAGGTGTCACTAGTCGCCTTGAACGCGACAGAAAGCCTTGAGCTGCTGTCGCCGGCGAGAAAATAACGGTTTTCGGCTTACATCTGGCCAGTAAAAGTTGTTCTGGCAGTGTGCCAGCGTTGATCCGCACAAAGTCGCCAGAGCCGAGGACCCTCGGTGTGACCGCGACCGGTCCTCGGTGAAGCTGGGAAGATGCGATGGCTGACCTCATTTTTGGGTCCAGCTGACCCAGAGACCGGGTGGAAGCGGGGATTCACGGGCATCTTCGACCCAAAACTGAACCAGTTCCGACACTTCTTCGCTCGTATCTTTTTATAGATCTTTGATATGTCGGATCCGTACGCTTTTGACATGCTGGGCCATGGTCCGGGTCTCTTTACTATGTTCGTAACTGGTGCCACAAACAGCTGCCTAAAAAATCGCCCTATGTCCCCGTGTCGTCCCTGCTAAACGATAGTTTCTTCGCATAGCGCTTTGCTTCAAGTGCCCAACCACTATCCCATTGATAGTGGTCTCAAAACTACGTACTTTGTTAATTAGCCAGCATCATGTCGTGACTTGACCAGTCAACCAACGACTGTTGACCTCTCGTAACTGCCCGGCCCCTGACCAGCGCCTGACGCGCACCGCAAGTCCCTGCCCAGAGCCCATCGGCTCTTCTCCGACAACATGCATCATCCCTCCGCAATTATAGTCCGCTGGCTGTCAATTAGACCCTATCATGACACCGAACTGTATGAACTACTCTCACCGGCTGCAATGTCGAACACCGCGGAGCGCGGGAGAGAAATGAACCACCGAAGGCGGCTGGCGGAGCCACATCGCATCACGATGACCTGCTTTGGTAGGGCGCAGAGACACAGGGGACAAAGCAGAACGGGGATAATAGCTTAAACGCCACTTGCCTGGTCGGAGAAGTCTGCTTGCTCGTTGGTTGGGTTGCTGGTTGAGTAGTCGATGCGGACGAGGTTGGCAGCGGCGAAGGCGACGTTGAAGAGTTCCAACTGTGTCGATGTCGACGTGATGCTGAGGCAGGCCCGGTGCGGCGGCGGGGGCGGGGGCGGGGGCGGCGGCAAGGGCAGAGGTGGGGGCGGGGACGGCGGCAAGGGCAGAGGTGGGGGCGGGGCGCCGGAGGGTGTGCGGCTGAGAAGGGTCGGGCGGGGGCGGAGACGGGTTGGGAAAGGGGCACCGTCGGCCACAGCCTCGCGCCGCACTCACAACGTAATATCACCGAGTCGCGAGTTGACGGTGGCGGCGGCGGCGGCCGACGGCCTAGGCTCCTGTTAGGCACAGTTAAGCCAGCTGCAGGTGCAGGGGTATGACTGCGCCTGGTAGGACTGCGCCGGGTAGGACTGCGCAGGGTAGGACTGCGCCGGGTAGAAGGGCGCCAGGATCACCGCGCTGCCGCCCGGGAACTGCGCGTCGTAGTGTTTCTGGATCATGCGTTGTTGCTGCTGGAGGTACACCGCAAACGCGTACTCTTCGATCAGACTGAGCGTCTGCCGCCGTTCGTGGCTCATGAGACAAACGGTCGAGTCTCCCACGACTTTGTGCAGCACCATCAGGTAGGCGTACTTGAGCGGCTCGTCCATGCCGACGAAGTGGTTCGACAGGTACGTCTCCAGCTTGTTCCGCTGCTTCATGACGTCGGGGAAGTCGATGAAGAACCTTGAACACATGTAGCGCTCCAGGGTTTTGATGCCCTCCGGCTGGGCGGGCTTGTAGTCCTTGACGAGGAGGTTGCAATACTTGAGAAGGCCGCCGCCGCGGATTTCCTCCGGTCGTTGAGTGGCGATCAGTTTCTTATGGAGGTGGTAGAGCGCCTCCTGGAAGTCTCCGTAGACGCTCACGCCCACCACAGTCGGGTAGAAGTTCTCCGTAATCAGCTTCTGCTCGGCGCACCGGTAGAACAGCAGGATCGAGTCCAGCAGGATCTGGAACGAGTCAACCGAGAACTCGAACTTGCGCTTCATCGAGTCGACGAACTTGAGTTCCACGTTGCGTCCGCCGTTGTTGGATAACGAGATCAACGACCACCGATCTGTGTCGTTGACCTTCACCATCTTGTGGACGTATCCTTCCTTCATACTGCACGAGCTCATCCTGGTCTTACTAACTCCCTGCGGCAGGAAATCCAACAACGACTGTAGCACGGCCGTCTTCACCCGATCATAATCCTTGGGCGTCTGCAGATCCACGAGGAAGATTAGATCCAGATCATTGTAGACCTGTTTGTCGTCGGTGTTGAGGATATGACTGGCCGCGCCGCCGTTAAGCCTCACGCTGCTGACGTGGACGCCGTCCGCCTCCAGGCGCGCGCGCACCACCTGAACCAGATCCTTCAGCTTCACCTCCAGCGTGGGAAAGTTACCCCGGCCGTGGATGGGCACGACGTCGTTGAGAACGCCGTCCAGCCGCCGCACCTGCTCGAAGGTGAGCGTGGCCAGGTGCTGGTCGTCCTCGTTGGAGGTGCTCAGACCACGGTCCATCTTTTCCAGCAGGATCGCCTGCTCCCGGCTCACGTGCAGGGTGCCGCTCTGAAACAACAGAGACGTGGTGAGGTCAGACGGGGTGCCGTGGTGCCGACGGGATAGGAACACGCCAGACGCCGCAGCACAGGGACCAGAACAGATGAGATGTTAGAGGGAGGTTAGCTCCCAAAATGTGCGTCGATTGGTTGGTTGTCTGGGCTGGTAGCTCATTGGTTGGACATTTGACGAACAAGGCAATTCATGTCTACATTGGACGAACAAGTCAATTCATATTTACATTGGACGAACAAGGCAATTGATATCTACTTGAACGAACAAAGCAATTGATATCTAGGGTACTAAAGTAACCCAGATACATAGAACATCGTCCAAAGGTGCAGTAGTTTGATATCGACTTAATCGAGAAAGCTTAAAGCGATGCATATTTCCCCGGCGTCGAACGATACTCAACAACATTAACTAGCCAGTCTAGAGACTGGCGGCTTCAGCACAACTGACTCAATTGCGTGAAGAATGAGGTTGTTTGCAAACAGCGGGACCATTGCAAACAGCGGTACCAGGCGGAGTTTTGCACCGGGCCGCCACCGGGATACAATGCCGGCATATTTAGCGGCAGCTAACTGTTCATCACCGGATAAAAGTCGGCTCCGGTGCAACGAAGGATGAAGTGGACAGTATGTTATTGTGCCGTGCAGATAATAGGATAACCAGCAATTTCGGATGAGTGAGCAGGTGATAAGTTGCAATATGAATTATAATCTTCCTCTTGGAAGCATCGTTTGAGATGCCCATTTGCGATGCCCTAAGCTGTGATGTTGTAGGGTTCATGGAAGGCAAGTAGGTTGCCTGATCTAAATGGCTATGCCATATTATTTATTGGCAAGACCAGCGCATTTGCAGTATGAATGTGGCAAATGACCTTTCAGAGACTGTAAATCATTCAGAAATGAGTATCACAATGATATCATATACGTAATATCACATGGACATTTTATTATGTTATGTAACTCAAGTAACAGTGAAACATGATTAGCTGGCTATCGTTTTTAAAAATATACTTTTGTACTGTATACAAGGCACTGCCTTTGTCGGACACGACCAGCATCCACCAATTACTTCACCATGCAGAAACTACGTCCCACAATGCCAAATATGCCTTCCTGCAGCGGCCCAACAACCTGACTGCCCCCCCCCCCCCCCACCCTACCGCTCCCTGCGCCGGGTGCACCAGCACCCTGGAGCGCGTGCACATATCGAACGCGGCTCATATATCAATACTGATCGTCCACGGTCACGTGGGGCACCACCACAAAAGGTTACGTAACCCCCCCCCCCCCCCCCGCCCAATCATCGCCATTTTCGATCCAACCTCGTCCAATTGCTGACTTCGACCAAGAAGAGCCAGGGGCAGGGAAACACGAGAGCCAGGGGCGGGGAAACACGAATAGCGGAAGAGGGGAGAGCCAATGAAGGGGTGAATTCGCGGTCGCCGAGCTCGCACCACAACGGCCGTGGCCGATGGCCGTGGCCGATGGTCGTAGCCGTAGTGACCCCACAAACAGCTGCCTGGCGATCGATCCCGGGACGAGGTCACGGTTCGCTCACGACGGACGTGCTGACGTTCTCGGGTACACTGAGTGAGCACGTGCAGGTTGTGACTCGTAGGTAGGTAGGTACCTACTTGTGAGTCATGATCTGCCGAATGGTGCTATGAATGACTATCAGGTTGCTGTGAATGTGGGCAGTGGTTTAAAGTTATCTTCTTAGCACAAAAGACGGGAAGAATGCCAAGCAACTAAATACTGTTTCTGCGATTTTGAAGTGTTATTCAGTGTCGGTTATTTTTACATCTGACCCTGCACGTTCAATATAGCTGTTCTATTGAAAGCTGAGCGAAATGAATAGATGCAGACTTGCTGGATTTATTCAGTCACCAGCGGCGAGCGAGATGCTTAAATAATAAATTGACTGTAAACTGAGTCACTACAAACGTAGGCTGTAGGTAGTGTTCTTAAGACGGGAATCAAATTAAACCTTCTTCCGTAACACGTGAGGCTGGTTGCCTAAAAGTAATATAAGTTAAGGTCTTATCGCACATTCATTCATTTCAAGGAGTATAAACCGGTCTAGTCATTATGAAACTGCAAACATTATTCATAAGAACGAAACTCAACTCCAGTACAGTACTGAACGCACAACGATCCAACAGCAGCGCTTGAAGAGTGACTAAAATACAAGCACACTTAAACTTGTCGAACAATGTTAATGTCTCGTTGCAATATCAAGAGCCTCGAAACACAAATATGATTAAGCTTTTCATCCTATTTTACACAACTATGGACTGGTCGTTAAGAACAACCAACACACTCAGTCCACAAGCAAAGTCTCCATCTACACACCGGACTTCTGAGGGGAGAAATCAGCTAGCATAGTCCCGGCGAGGTGCCTCGAGGCGCACCCCTTCCCCTCCCTCCCTCTCCCAAGTTTCGACCGTTCTCCAGGCTGGTGAACTACCGACTCGCCACTTGGACCCGTCATCAGGCGTGTCAGCACTATTGATCATTCATCGGTGGCCGATGCCATCGGCCTCAGACGTCATCAGGACATCTGCACTCTTTCTGTTCACTTGTCTGTTCAACACTCGTAGCCTGTTCGTCACGGACGATGACCACAGTCGTAACCGCGAAAACCAACGAACCGATGGCAAACCACCAGCCAGTGACCAACTGAAATGGCTGCGGTGGCTTGACTCATAGGATTTGTCAACGGCAAAGCAAGTGACACCGGCTTTGGACAAAAAGAAACCACAAAACCTGCATATTGGCGACTTGAGTTATATGTTTTCACAAATGTCTATTTGTTTTCAATAAGTTAATTGCATTCTCAACTAATTCTAAAGACAACATCCTTTCAGCAAGTAGTCACAATTTTGCAACGAACTGAAACCCCGCAAATCAGTGTTAATTTCCACTCGGAGTGCAAACACGCGCACACGCGCGCGCGATCCGCATCAACAATTTGACCGCGTCACGCCGAGTTTCGACGAATCCGCCGCGCGGAACGTGCTGTTTCACTCGGTCCGCCTCCGACCCGGCGGTCACTTCAGACGCAGAGGTGCGCCATAATCGCCGACCTACCGCCGCGGGCGGCGCGCGCGGCGTGACCGGTGCGGCGCCGTGACGCAACCGCTCCACTAACGCCGTTGCCGCGCCACGATCGGCGCGGCGCAGTTGGTCCAAACAGCTCGGCGCGCGGCGAAACTCGCGGTGACGCCACACCGCCCGAGAGTGCGCTCTGAGACGCAGAGAAGCGCTCTCTCCGCCGTCTGCGGCTACAACGGCGCAGAATGAGGCGGAGGTGACGCGGGACGAAAGATGGGGCTGCGAGATAGGATCTTCGGGCTCGGTGTCCAGCGTCGAGCGGCGGCGGCGGCGGCGGCGGCGGCGGCGGCGGGCGAGCGGCGGGCTGCGTTGGTCGCATCACGTACCGCCCCGTGTCAGTACGCATCTACCAACACGTAGCGGTAGCCGGGGAAAAAAAAACCGCCTACCTACCACAAGGGGTCACGGCGGCCATGCGTGGCGCACGTGCGATGCAGCCAGTAATGCGGACAGAACAGAGACAAACCGATTGTGAATGAATCCAGACTGGTTATTGATTCACCTTCTTTGAAGGATTCAATCAAGATTCATTTTGGAATATGAATGATTCAGTCACCGTTTGATTCATGGATAACCATTTTGAGAAATGATTCTTTCGAAATAGCATTGCACAGTCTTTTTGATTCAATCAGCCTCGTTTCTATGCGGGTTTTGATTCAATGATGATTCATGAATACAAAAATCCGGTGGTGAATCGATTCTTCTTCGATTCAAGGGATTTTTATTGAACGATTCCAATCGATTAAATCAGAGTCGAATCAATAACCAGTCTGAATGAATCGCACATTGCTTCATATTGCTCAGAGGGAGTTCCTTCTTAAGGGGTTGTAGTAAACCTTTTGGACCGTTTGTTCGGGACGGAAAACAAAACTCGGCAATGCTGTTGCTGTTTTGCAGCGAGCAGAATGCGTTGCTCTGAATTCTCCCAACGCTGCAGAGTATGTCCATGTCGGCGAACTGCACCTGAATTCCTCCCAGTTCCTATGTTTACAAACGCACCACAGATAACCACCAAGACCAGAAGCAAACCACCAACAAACCAGACAACAAACACATCACCTCACGACACCGACATAACAACCATCCCACCGTCCCAAATCAGAGCGTCCCGGGACCGCGGCGCCTCTCCGAAACCTCCGTCTGGCTGACCTCGACTCTCAGAGTGAAGCGGCCGAGCGCACGCTATCCGACCGGCCCGACAGCCAACAGACCAGGATCTCCTCCGACGCCGGAGAGCGCTCACAAGGCTACTCCAGACCGCAACAAAAAAACGAGACGAGACCGAGAAAAAGCCGCAGGGACGGGTTGTTTTTGACGACTGAGCGCTGGGCCGGCGGACAGACGACCCGGCAGAGGAACGTGAGGAGATGGCACAGCGGCCGGCAGAGGAACGTGAGGAGATGGCACAGCGGCCGGCAGAGGAACGTGACGAGATGGCACAGCGGCCGGCAGAGGAACGTGAGGAGATGGCACAGCGGCCGGCAGAGGAACGTGACGAGATGGCACAGCGGCCGGCAGAGGAACGTGAGGAGATGGCACAGCGGCCGGCAGAGGAACGTGAGGAGATGGCACAGCGGCCGGCAGAGGAACGTGACGAGATGGCACAGCGGCCGGCAGAGGAACGTGAGGAGATGGCACAGCGGCCGGCAGAGGAACGTGACGAGATGGCACAGCGGCCGGCAGAGGAACGTGAGGAGATGGCACAGCGGCCGGCAGAGGAACGTGAGTAGATGGCACAGCGGCCGGCAGAGGAACGTGACGAGATGGCACAGCAGCCGACAGAGGAACGTGACGAGATGGCACAGCGGCCGACAGAGGAACGCGAGTAGATGGCACAGCGGCCGGCAGAGGAACGTGAGGAGATGGGGAGGTGCGAGAGATGTTGCAACACGGGCCGCAGCGGCAGGCGGTGATTCAGGCACGGACAACGGGTGGGGGGGGGGGGGGGGCACAGTAATGGTGGTGATAATGGGGATCAATGATGGTGTTGTTGGGTGATTGGGGTATAGCTTGGACTTCGCCGCCGAAATTGTACGACCAGCTAACGGCAAACATACCTCGCACATACAATTGCATCGATTGATTTATATGGCAAAACGGACAATATCGTCCCACAAACAGGGTGATAACTAGGAGCGCCTTCTGAAATCGTAACAATCCCGACTTCCTATGCAAATCGGTACTTGGGACACCAAAGGACATTTACGAAATCAAGCCAGATTCGCACCCCGAGAAACACCAGGCCACCACCTCCACATTCCGGGTCATGCAACAGCGAGCCACCAAACGCCTGACCCTACACGTACCCCATCAGCTAACCGTAGCACGTAAGCTCCGCGGGCGGTCGGCCGACGCGGCTGTGCGTTGCTTGGACCGGGATGAGACCCAGACGCGATGTGGGTCAGACGGCGCCGGCGGCGCACACCGACACAGAGCCGGTGCGGCCTCGTGTGGATCAGTGAGGCCCAGTGTGGCCCGGTGAAGATCGGCGAGGCCCGGTGAAGATCGGTGAGGCCCGGTGAAGATCGGTGCGGCTCGGTGAAGATCGGTGCGGCTCAGTGTGGCCTGGTGTGACCCGGTGCTGCCCAGCTCTGTGCGGCGTAGCGTGGCGGCCAGTGCGCCTAAACGCTCTTTAAGGCCAGGTGCTGCCCGTTAATGCCTGCAGTGTCGCCCTGGTGAAGTCTAAACGCTGAGGCCAGGTGTAGGTCGGAATGGGAGGCGGGACCAGCTGCCCGCTCCCCGCTCGCTTGACCAACCGTCCGACCAACCAACCCAACAGCTAACGCACCGGCCAACCGGCCAACCGGCCAGCCGAGTACGACCAACCGACTGACCGATCGAAAGATCGACCGGTTGGTCAGGATCACACGTATCGTGCAGGATGTTCTCGGAGCCAGTTAGCAAGCAGCGCAGGCTCCATGCACGGTTTGCGCGCAGCAGACCGGTGTGTGCGTTGATATTGCCGAGTCATGCATACAAGAGAAAAGTGGATCGCTAAAAACGGTTGGTAGTTGGATTTAGTATGCAGTTCGCAGTGGCAGTGCACTGGTTATGATGAGAGTTCAGCGTATGACATGGTACACGTGCAAGGTTATGCGGGAATGTGACTATTATTTGGCAACCATGATCATCCTTTTGACAGAGAAGGAATTTCGGATGATCGGAACAAAACTTAAATCGTAGCGCATTTTCTTAACAAATGGAGCATTTGTTGAGCATTTGTTGAGCAGGTGATTTGCATACAATAATTGTTTGCAACAGACGTTTTGCGATTACGATAAACTAGTCCATCAATAGCGTCTTAGCTACTGCCAATTGGGAGGGCGTCTAACTTCTATTCGGATGAAAAAGAATATCAGACACCTATAGGTATCGGTGTCTAGGTCTCATATTGTCGGCTAGTTTGATTGTGGGGCTTTGCATCTTCTTGTTGCCAGCGGCAGGCTTGTGACTTGTGAGCTTAGGATTACGTACAAGTGTGCGTTTTAAGCAGACAGGCCCAGACGCGGCCTTCTGTCTAACATATGTTATCCTTGTGGTCCTATTGTGCACAAGACGGGTGGGCAATTTGTTCCATACAACCATCAAACAACAAACGAAAGGATAATAGGATAATCTGGACTTTTTCGGAAGGATTGCGATAGTCGTTCCCCCAGCTTAGTTGCGCTCGGAATGAGTTAATTATGTTAAGTGGGGAGACGACTGAGATATGGTTAATAAAGTGGCGATACGGAGTCGAACGCCTGTTAAGTGCTTTTTGCATTTGGCGTATTCTAGTTCGCATTTTTCATATAGGACGTTAGGGTTGTGTGTGACTGCGAAAGAATGAAATTCGTGAATGAGTCGTCACCTTTGTGTATAGATCATTTGCTAGGGACTGGATAGTCTCTAACAAATAATATAAATACAAACGCGACCAAGGATACGCCGGATGAATCACCAATTCATATTCCAATGATTTCCCCAAAAACCACTGCGTTTTAACGGCCCGTTTTTCGGTGAAGGTAGTTAGGTAGTTACGAGTTCCGTGAGTTTGAATGGCATTACTCTTTAGAAAAGGCAGCATCGATGAGCTCGATTCGCAGAGTCATCGGTGACATCAGCACTTGATCCTGTGCCCGAACCGCTGTCACTATCTGTCATACCATGATAGTGACATGATAGTGACATGATAGTGACATGATAGTGACATGATAGTGACATGATAGTGTCATACATAACATGACAAACAGCTGGAACGGATCGGGCAACTTATCCGGACGTGGCACAATGCGCACACCTAAATCGCACTGCACATGGCCTCGGGTGAAACGGAACTACGGAGTCACGTGGGAGAGCGGAGCGGAGGTAAACACAAAAATCGGCGACATCTTGTCGCGTTTTGATTTGCCGGAGAAGCGAGCTACACAGGTTCACTTCTGACAGGCATGAGAAACTCATGAGAAACTCAGGCACAAGCCTGAGTTTCTCATGAGCGACATGGAGAGACAAGTGTGCTGCATTCGTTCCTGCGCATATGTTCCGGCACACCAGACACCGCATAACCGGCAACTAGGACCGGACCGGACCGCACCGCACCGCACCGCACCGCACCGCACCGCACCGCACCGCACCGCACCGCACCGCACCGCACCGCACCGCACCGCACCGCACCGCACCGCACCGCACACACCAGACACCGCATAACCGGCAACTAGGACCGGACCGCACCGCACCGCACCGCACCGCACCGCACCGCACCGCACCGCCGGCACACCAGACACCGCATAACCGGCAACTAGGACCGGACCGCACCGCACCGCACCGCACCGCACCGCACCACACCGCACCGCACCGCACCGCACCGCACCGCACCGCCGGCACACCAGACACCGCATAACCGGCAACTAGGACCGCACCGCACCGCACCGCACCGCACCGCACCGCACCGCACCGCACCGCACCGCACCGCACCGCACCGCACCGCACCGCACCGCACCGCACCGCACCGCACCGCACCGCACCGCACCGCACCGCCGGCACACCAGACACCGCACAGTCGGCAACTAGGACACGTCTGCGGCTTAGCTGCGGCTCAGGCCGACAATCCCACTAAATCTGTCGCCAGCTGCGACAGAAACACGTTGGTTCGCACATGGTAACAGCACTAAGCTTGGGCGTCTGCGTGTCCGCGTGTATAAACCCGTCTCGTGAGAGATCGGAACACAATTAAATGCTGCTACAGGACAAATTAACATCAGATCACATGACCAAGTAACGGCAAGTTGCGTGATATGGCATGTAACAGGATTATTTAGAGATAAAAAATGCCCAGTCATACGTCTTAACTTACAGATAAAAGTAACATTTTTTCCAAGATAAGCACACTGGAATATCTACTTGCACTTGCTTAACTGTATCTATGTAGGTATATTTATAATAGAAGTTAATAGAACCTATAATAGCAGTTCGTCGGAAGTTTTGTGGAAAATCTCCTCAGATTAATTATGACTGTTCTGAAAGTTCTGAAAACACCGTCCGAACTGCAGCTCATCTCACTGAGATCCCAAGCTCTTTCAAGCTTCTAAGTCGGCACGAGACACTCGATTAAGTAGGAAGCCCCAGACCAGAGTTCGTCACGGGCTGGGCTGGCCCTATGGGCCATGGGCCGGGCCTGGACCTGGGCCTTAACTTTAAGGAAATCACTGGGCTCTGGACGGGCCTGGGCTGAGAATGCTGAAGCTCAGGTCAGAGCTGAAAAAAAAATATTTCAACCAGCAGTTCACTTCCACAGCAACACAATGTTGCTGTGGCTGTGGATTTTTGTTTGTTTTTGGTTAGCATAGTTGGTTCATTGTTTCACATTTATAGTATACAAGTAAATATGCTAGGATAGTGATTGCAAATTTTGTGAAAATATTTATATGCTTAATCTGAACGGGCCGGACCGGGCCTGGACCTCAATATTATACATTTGATCGGGCCTGGTCCGGGCCTGGGCTTGGTGTTCATGGGCCTGGGCCGGGCCGGGCTGGGGGTTGGTGGGCCCAAGGCCATATATAGGGGGTAGTCATCCAGCGATTCTATGTGATCATGACGTCAGAGCGTGACGTCATGTTGATCCATCAGCCTCCTCCGCCATTGCAGTTAATGCCATTTCGGGAGAAATAAATATCTAACTCGGAAAGAAAAAAGGTTACGAAAAAGGAAAAGACAACGTTGGAAAGCTCAAAACAAGGCGAATCGAAATCTTCCGGATCATTTTAGGCTCAGGTCAATATTAAGGTCATTAGGTCACCAAAGGTCAGGGCCTTGTTCACGGTCCCCTTGCGGTTCGGCGGTCACCAGCTGAGGCTCTAAGCCCCGCCCCTTCGATGAACTTTTGATTTGACCTAAACCGCATGCAATTGGTATGAATCGACGTGTTCTGACAAGGCAAATACGATGACAATCAAAATCATTGCTGTATCTATATTTGTCAAAAAGTTATTTGCGAAAAACAGTTTTAACCGACCGCAGACGACATGCGTCAGAATTGACTACTGGGGTGACGTCTAAGTAGAAGTGGACACATTACGGAGATGGGGATGACACCCCTGGGTGGGCCCGTGACGAACACTGCCCCAGACGCCTCCAGCGCTCACCCGGCTCGGAATAGCCTGTGGCGATAGGGAGGGGCAGCGGGGAGGGCAGTCGAGACGGCCGGTGGGGAGGGCGGGAAGGGGCGAGGCGTCTTGCTGATCGCGGCTGGCTCGAGCCAATAACCTGGAGCCCGGGGCGCTGACCCGCTGCACCGGCTCTGCCCATCGCTGACTTCCGCCTTCTCGGCCAGCCCGAGGGCATCGCTCGGGTTGAGGGAGAATGAAAAGGCTATTTAGAGTTGCAGGAGCTTTCTGAATGAGATGAGCAACCGTTTACATCGCATGAGGTTTTTCGAATGCGCTTCATATCTTTCATTAATTTGATATATAATCGATTAAACATCGCTTGAAGTAACCTCCATGTATTGCAATTATACACGCTACAATGTTGCACTTCAGCATGCATTGCAAACAAATATTGCACGTGGTGCCTTAGCCATATCAGTGTGCAGGGGCGGATCCAGAGGGAGGGGGGGGGGGGGGGGGTCGTCACGGGCTTTGCCTCCCCCAAACCACCTGAAATAGACGCAAATTTGATACATTTCCTGAGATAATATAAAATCTAAGTAACTTTTACTAAGGAAAGCTTGTTTTAAATCAGTTATCAATGCAGCGAAATCCGATGAGTTTTCAGAATTGTGTGAGACTTTTTGGGATTCCCCCCCCCCCCCCAACTCACCCAAACTACCTATTCTGGATCCGCCCTTGCCAGTGTTTGTTTGCGCGGGCGGTTTATGTCACGCCGACTGAGCTCGAAAACTGACGGATAACTGGTCTGCCCTACTTCCTCGAATTGGGTGATGAAACCTGGCGCTAGTATGCACCTCTCACGTGCAGCCAATGAGAACCAGACGTGTGAACAACGTGGGGTCGGAGGACGCACGCACACCGCACGTGCGTTCCACGTGTGCTATGGGGCGTGTTATTTGAGCTGGGATTGATGTGTTGATGATCATTAAAATAGCAGGACTTGTTGCACAAGATATTGTGTCAATGAAGCTGGAGTCCATTGCATCTATCGATAAAAAAACGTCTAGCAAGTTAAATGCATAAGCGCGACAACACATCATGGACTAAGTCAATACTGTCCTCAAAAAGCACATCACAAAAGGAAATTATCAGTAAAGGTACACGATGGCCTGCAGAAAGATGACCTCTTAAGAGCATCAACAAACGTGTCTTTATAAGCTTCCGTTAAACAGCGTGCACCACAACTGCAATCTGCATCCAATGCGGTTACATAGCTAATCGGAGCCAATTTGGACAATGGACAACCTATCCAAGCCACATCCTATGACCGTGGCCATATCCAACATATATATACATATACATATACATATACATATGTTATATATATATATATATATATATATATATATATATATATATATATATATATATATATATTATCATATATCATATATCATATAATAACCTCGGTCTTCATATAGCTCCTCAGCGCCGGCTGCAGCCGGGCTCAGACCACGTAATCGTCTGGCCGGTGAGCAAATTAGACCACGTGATCAGATGGGTGTCGCTTCTGACCAGACGGTGGTGCGTGGAAAGATTGCTAGTCTTCGGCGGAGGCCGTGGCGGCTCAGACCAGCTTTCTCCACGCGTGTGGGCCGATAGCACCTGGTACTTCATACTAGTCGCAGCTGCAACTGATGCCGCCACATCCGTCACAGCCGTCACATCCGTCACAGCCACCACAGCCGCCACATCAGTCACAGCAGTCACAGCCGTCACAGCCGCCACAGTCACCACAGCCACCACAGCAGTCACAGCCGCCAGCGAGCTGATGCGTCGCCACTCGCCAGCTGACTTCGCTCTGTATCTGTTCTGATTCTGCTCTGTACATCGAAAGGTATCGGTGACCATTTTGGTTACAAAGCAGCCAGTGTGCGCCGCTTCGCCTGGACACTCCGCCCTGTTGCTGCGAGCCGATATGCTTCCTCGGGGCTCGGTATTTATCCTTCTCATTATTCCTAGTTCTCTCAGCACGTTGTTCCTGCTCAGATATCGCCCGTTGTTACAAACTTTACCTCTTGTCCATCTTACATATTCGGGAGGTTAGATGCCGAGATTGACACAGTTCGGTTTAAGACCGGAATGTGGTGTGGAGTTCGGACCGGAAACTGTGTCGAATGGCGTCGAATGGCACAGAGTTGGAACTTTATCTCGTCACGAAATGAGCTTATCGTGGGTACGGTTACCCAGGGGCGTAGTCAGGCATTCGGGGAGGGAGGGCATTGCCAATAGTTTAGACTTGAGAGGATTGGAAGGTTCTGGTTGGAAGCAAGAGCTCTGCCACGTTCCAAAAATGGGGGGGGGGGGCAGAGGCATTCTGAAGTCGATTCTGTCCATGCAACACCCATAGGCGCAATGTTAATAGTCCCAAAAATGGGGGGGGGACACGTCCCCGTCCCTCCCCCTGTGGCGCAGCCCCTGGTTGTATGGTTAGTCTTTGGCTTCCTGGTTATGTTCCTTTGGGTCATCTAACTAGGTAACGCAAATGTTTTACCTCTTGGTTTCTCCACTGGAAACGCCTCGCCACAACCGACAAGAATATTGCCATCACTCGCAGATTTGGAGTAGAAAGAGCCAAGTCCGTATCGCATGTTCTTGCCAGTCTTCAACCCTTATCACTGTGAAACGCCAAAGAAAGCAGCTATGCGATATACATCCATCCATCTCCTCGTCAACAACGGTTATAACACCGTACCATACCACAGAAATCTGGCCCACTTTGACACCTGCGTCAACTGATGATGTCTTGGTCGCATCACTTCCCGCGACAGCAGGTGAAGGAACGTCACTGTTCCCGGGTGGCAAGAGGACTCTCTCCGACCTCAATCGTCACGGCCCCCAGCAGCGGCATGGCTTGGACTAAGCGTGGTGCCGCTCAACCGCACATGCCCGCGGGCGGCGGAAGAGATATGGCTCGCCACAGCTTTGGAGCGTAAATCACGAATGAATGGTGCGCTCGCCACCGAGTCGACTTGTTTGCGGTTCATGATCCGGCTGGCAACAAGTCATTCCCGGAGACAGAGACAGTGGTGCTGGTTAGGAAACCATGCCGAAAGATAGGGTAGATTTCGTTTCCGTTGCGTCCCGTTCCCGCCCTGTTCCCGTCCCATCTCCTTCCCGTCCCTGTCCCCGACACATTCCCGTCCCGTTCCCGGACAGATGCGGACCGATGCGGACAGATGCGGACCGATGCGGGCCGATGCGGGCAGATGCGGACAGATGCGGAATGATGCGGACAGATGCGGACAGATGCGGACAGATGCGGACAGATGTCCAAGCGTCTGTCGTGGGAAGTCCGCCTCACGGTGTGACATCGCACGTCGCGATTTCCCTTTCCGGATCCGGATAGAAGTCGCCTTCGGTCCGCGGACCGGTCCCGCCACTCTCGCTGCGTCGCATACGCCGCCGCCGCGCCGAACTCGCCAAACTCGCCACTCGTCGGCTCACCTCATGTTCTCTGCTCAGCCACCGGTTCTCAACCCCACATCGTCCGCAAAAAAATTCCGCGAACGGGAAGCCGAGACACCTCGCGGACGACTATCCACACTGCGAGAACACCGACCAGACATTCTTCAGTCGATTTACATCAAACACACACGCGGGGCGAAATACTTCAGGTACAAAGTGAGATGTGCCGATTTTGCTCACTACCGCCGCCTGCCAGCATTTTCGCAAACGCCGCCGACGCCACCAGGATATATTATGCTAATCCATCGTGCAGGCTGAATCACAATGCTCAGCGCTATTTTCACTGGCCAGGTGGACGCCGGCTCAGTCGCAGCTTTCGCCGCCGTCCGCGTCCGCTTCCGTCGAAACCGAGCGGACCCACGGCTGGAGCTCGCGCCAGTCGCGCCATCGAGACCACCCCAGGCCATGAATGGTTGTCTGGCAAAACCGCCCCGGGCGGCGGATGGCGCGGGGAGGGGCGCTAAACTACGTCGCCCGCGGCGCCGGCGCTGACCGCAGTAAAAGTGAAACGCACAGGCACGTGGCCGGCCAGCCGGCCGGCGGTGAGCGAAGTCACGTGACTAGGTCAGACGGCGGAGGCAAAAAGCCAGACGCGCTCGGCACGTAGCAATGGAACGGTGAGGGCATGCTGAGCAGGTTTCGTGGAGCGGTAAGCGCAGGTGCGTCCAAGGACTAGGTATGGGGAGCGTGCAACGGTTATACTGGCAATAAGGAAAGGCTATGTAGAGGCTTGTGTAACGGCAACAAACACTTCGTAGAAGATTTACGATGCCTGCCACTTTAATTTGGCTGAGAAATGCTTAGAAACGTTCAAATCCGATCGAATACATGTCGATTGAAAACGGGTTAAAACATAGGCGCCGTGGGAAAGGCTTCACACTCGGCGAATTTTGTTCAGTGTTAGCAACGCTTTGTGGGTATACTCGAGCTTCCGTCGAAACTCGCAACGCTCCATCGAACACCGCTGCTTTCTCTTTCAAAGCGGTGCCTCGTCGACAGTTTTCTCTGTCTGCGCGCGTGGTTTTAGTGCGGTTAAGCAGTCGAGCACCGTTACTGCCTTCACATGAAAACAAGAAACGCCCAGGTCCGCTGGTCACACGAGGAAAATGCCAAAAGATGGCATTCCACGAGAACCTGATATACCTTGCTCAGATTAGAAAATGCTCCAGGTCCCAGGATAAAAGCAACGACCTCCCGGTTCAAAAGCCCGTAGGTAAAAGCGCAGCCAGGCGATTGTGGCAGCTAGGTGTTTTGCAAGGATATATCGAGACATGTCTAGGAGCGCGTGGGCCTGAACAGGAGACATGTGTAACCAGGGGCCACCACGGGGAGGGTGGGGGGGGGGGGGGGGGGAATCGTTCCTCATTTGAGCCAGGAGACTATCCCACATTTTGTTATGAATAAGAAGATTGCTGGAAATCAATGTGCTGGTTGTGCTGGTTATTTTTACCCCCCCCCCCCCCGCTCAACAACTTTTCGCTGACTGAGACCACTTGGCTTCCCTGGATTCTCCTCCAATTTCAAAGGCGTAGAGGAGCCCCTGGGTGTAACATAAATCAACTGGGAATATGTTGCCACTTGTTGCTGTGCCTCAATGAGTTGATAAATTAACTGGTGAAAACGGATAAATAACGACGACGGCTCACCGGCCATATTGACGAAGGACGACGGGCAGTTACAAAAAAAAGAGTAAGGAAATAAAAATCGTTCTAAATAACATTTTAAAATCAGATTATATCAAACAATCCTCAAATGACGTTTTCCGGAAAGGTGCGCATTTTGGTGTTTAGCTGCCGATTGAAATTGGTAATTAGCGCCGGCGATATAAGATTTTGCTTCACTTTTATATGGACTGTACTTCTCCTTGTCCAATCAGCTTACTAATCAGCAACAAATAGCTGGAGCCTAAAATAAGATAGCCTTGACTGCCTTCATAAGAATATCAGCTGAAACCCGCAGGTGACATGCCTGCCAATCATTAACTCATCTTACTTTTTAGATGCCTTTGTGCTCTTGTATTACATTAGCATTATCATTATCATTATCACATTATCATACAAACGGCATAAATTAACCTCAATTCGTAGAAGCTCTTCTCCAACCGGAAAGACAGCGGGATGCCCTGCCTTATCTCTCTCGGCCGCCTACTGGCTTTTCGAATCAGCACCGCCCTGGTTTTGTTGCCATGGCAACAGCGGCTCGCCACCCGTGCGGCCCCTAACAACACAACTCTGAGGCCCCTAGCAACACAACTATCGGGTCACAGCAGCTGTGTAGCGTCGCCAGGGATCCAGCCTAAACGCCGACCCACTAAATGTCCGTGCTCCAGGCAGTCGTTCTGGTTCTTTGTTCTGGGTTCACGGGACTCTCGTCTCATGGCCATTCGGGAGCCGATTCTTGGAAAGCGCCCAGTCCCTGGACCATTCCCGACTCCTCGCGTGCGTGTTGTCGCCATGTTTGGAATACCGACCGAGGTAAATGGCTCACTGGGAGGCCCCGGATCTTGTGCGTGGATTCTCCTCGCTCTGCGGTACAACGTATATCCGGGTCGGCGGGAGTTGTTTTGAACCGGCACAGTGGGCGCCAGTTCGATGCCCCTCCCCTCCCCATCGCCCCCCCCCCCCCCCCCCGCGCACAGAAAACAGCTGAGCCGAAGCGAGGCAGCAGGCGAGCGAGTCAGCGGGCGCCCGGTCGGCGCGGGGCCGGCGTCCAGCGAGGACTTGTGGGGGAGGGGGGCGGGGCGGGGCGGCGGGAGGGGTTGGGCAATCACGCTGTTCCGCGCTCCGCCTGACCGCGCGCGGTGTGCTCCGGCTGGGATTTAGATCCGGGAGTGGAGCGGGCGGCAGGAGTTCCGCTCTAACCCCTCGGCCCCGCCCCGCCTCGGTCCCAGGCATTGGAGGAACGCGAATGTTCCCATACCGTTCCCATGAGGTTCCCAGGAGTGCCACGGTCTAGAAGATCGCCAATGGCATACTTTCGCTATCGGTGCGACTCGCGACTTTGCTCTTGGGACCTCTTGTCCAGACAGACCGAGCAAGGGTGGAGTCTAGTTTCGTGCTTTTAGGAATGGAGCGGCTGGCCTTCACTTTTTGGCTTAACTTGTATTTGAATGTTTGACTGTTGACCACCTGATTCTATATTTTGTCTTAGTTTTCCATAGCATGACGTTATTCTGTTCAACTTCAGGACAGGTGGATAGTTAGTTGTGTTATTTTCGAACTGCTCTACGTTACATCGGCGAGATATCCAAATGTAGATTGAGTTGAACGGGTTGATGAATGGATGCGTCGTACGGACGCAGACAGGGGTCAGACCACCTCCAGCCCTGCGCGGGAGGGGGCGTGGTCGGGAGGTGGGGCGTGGTCGGAGGGCGGGTAGGCAGGCGACCGGCCTACTTCTCCCCTGGCCGCCGCACCCAGACACTCCACGTGGGCCCCCAGACGACCGTCGGAGAGCGCCGCCGGCCACGTCGGCGCCGACGCCGGCGCGACAGGCAGGCGCCATCCGGCCAGCCGGAACAAATGGCAATAACTGCAATCATCGCTCGGAAAATGTATCACGCTTTCAGAGTTATTGTTCATTTCTGAGCCGCAACCCATCAACACCTATGCGCTTTGTCCTGAAAAGCAGCACAGATAATATTTCTGAAAGTTTAAAGAAAGGGGAAAATAGAGAAGAAATTAACTAGCTTAAAAATATAATTCACATGTCTTTGAAAGGTAAGAAGAGTAGGTTTCCGGATCGTTCACATCTTCAAGCAGCCAGCATGTTCAAAACCGCGCAGCCACCGCATGGGCCTGGCGATATTGGCAACCTGCCAGAACTCCCTCGGTGATAGACCTGCCTGCCTGCCCCCCCCCCCCCCCCCTGACAGGCGCTCGACAGCCGGGCAGCCTGACATGACACAGGCAGAGTTATAATAACAGGGCAAGCCAGATACTGTGACGTCACCGCAGTCACATACCGCAGTATGATTGAGAAGAGGTACGGGTGCGGATAGGCGTGTCTTGCGGGGGCGCTTTCAGATTTTATGAAAATGCATTGTGGTTAAGAGAGGAGAGAGGTTGCCTCATGTGCGTTACAAGCAGCAATATAAATATAAAAGGTAGGAGAAGCAATGAAGTACGATAAGAAGAAAGGAAAAATCAGGCTAATGATATGACAATAAAAGAATGCAATATGTTCAAGGAAAAGAATGGCGTGGTGCCAACTTTGGTCAGGCCTTGCTTGGATATATGTTTGATGGTGGAAACATGCTGAGTACATCGTTGCATATAGTGAGAAACAAGTTTGATTTAGCGCAGCTGTAAATGAAACGATAATGACGATAAAATATAATGGCATATTGTTAGGAATTATACAGAAAGAAAGGTAAGAAAATGAAAACACATGATCACAGGATGTCATTGAAAAAACATGCGTGTAATATGGGCTTCAATAATCAACCTCAGATGAAGGAAATATACCAACGATTGATCATAACTCAACAGGCAACACAAAGTTTCAGTGGCATCGCACTATCAAACCCCCCCCCCCCCAAAAAAAAAACCGGACGGCCAGATGCATCGGATTTCAGTGAAATTCCACCTCTCATTTGAAAACTTCATGGGCATATTGACACAAGGACAAATAAAATTGAAAGAGAGTTGCGAACTATTTCTACGATAGTTGTACTTCCAAATAACGATTTAACGAACAGTTGTCGTTTCCATGCTATTTGTTACTGAAATATATTTGTACTGCCCACGGACGTGAGCAATGGGAAACCAAAAATATATGTGATTGTAACGTTACCCGAGAGATAGTTGCAAAATTCCGATTTATGCTGTTGTTTTTTTACTGTAGTGTGTTGTGTTTTTGCTTTTAGTACTGTGTGGGCCTGTGTTTCATGTGGAATCGCGTTTATCTGTGAATGTTTTAATTTATCCTAGTCTGACTGAAACCGTAACCTGGCTCTGTGCCTGTGGCTGTTTTGCTGCAATACAATACAATACAAAATGGTGCAGGTATTTCTTATAACAAAAATTTTCCTTTCACCTGCATCAAATTAAATTGTGCAAATTTATCTTCGACCGCATTGTGACTGCATACTTGTGCTCGATTCCGCTACAGCGGAATCGATTCCGATTCCATGCCAAGCCAGATCGGTCCGATTCAGATTCCGATTTCAATAGATATTTTACTTATAGGTGAATCGATTCCGAATCCGATTCCAAGGCACCTAAAAAGCTAGATTCCGAATCCGATTCCATTGATTCCACTTTGCATGAAAAATGTCCGATCATATTAAAAAATGTCACATTTTGTACAAATTACATGAATGACACGAATAGTAATATTAAATATATTATACATGTATATACTATGGCTATTTTGCTATAAAACTTGAAATAATGTCATGAATTTGTTGGAGATGTATGTATGTCTCCACCTAAATAAGTATAATTACTGAGGTGTACTGAACCCTCATTAGGCAAAACAAAAACATCGCTTAGCGTTTGCTCTATGTATGCAATATGCATGCTCAAACAAAATTGCCTTCAGGGAAGTTTAAATTCATGGTCAGTGATTGTTTACGATAAGACTTGATACGATAAGACTTGATAACACTTGAAATTGCCATCGATTCCGATTCCGATTCAATAATTTTATAAAAACGATTGACCACCTGATTCCGATTCCACCCAGATGCAAATGGAATCGAATCCGATTCCAATTCCAGTACAAACAGAATCGATTCCGGAATCGGATTCGATTCCACTGGAATCGAGCACAAGTCGGATTGTGAGGAATGAAGGAACTTCCGGCCAATAGAAACTTAAATACACAAAAATCGGTCACCTGAACATTGCAAGTTCAGCTGAGGTGCAATCACAAGAACGACCGTCCCCCTAAAACAACTGCACGCCCACCCACCGGCAAAGTGGCGAAGCGGTGCCACGTGCTTCCACCATCAACTAACTCACCAGCGTGGTCACAGACCAAGAAGCTGACGAGCGATGCACACGAGGGATGCAGCGATGGGGCGCCACCAGCCAGCGTGCCACGACAGCCAGAGAGCAACTGACAACAATCAGCTGACAGCGCGCGCGCGGAGCGGAGAGAGAACTGGATCCCGGACACCCGAACGCAACGGCGTCGCGCGACGAACTGCCGAGCGGCTGCCGCCTGCCGCCTGCCGCTCTGGCCGTGACGTCATCAGCCCCGCTCTGCCGCTGCCGGGGCAAGGTCGGCTGGGTCACCCCCTCCCCTCCCTCCCTCCCGACTGACCAGAGGTCAGCCCGCCGCCGGGCTGACCGCGGCG
>JAXIVJ010008798.1:40000-53850 GCA_036785665.1 Chirona hameri | reverse complement strand
ACGCCAAATGTTGTCTTTTTTTCTTCTAAATTTTAGGTGTTGCAATAGCCTATCAGCTTTAATTTGAGTCCAAGGGCACTCATAAATCTGCATTAATTATGGATCCAGAGGTTTTGGCCACATCTGAACCTTAATTGAACCTATGTGCAGCGGGGCGGGGTTAATGTATTTCACAACATATTTTCACTTATTGCAAAGACCTCAACGTTGCAATGCTGGTCATATAAGCATTACAAATAAACTGGTAACGCACAAGTTTCATGTATCTTCCTTGGAAGACTAGCTTACTCAGATAAAATAGTGAGACATCCGGTGGTATCATCCCATTCCCATTTAATTTTACTCTCCCAAATCCGTCCGCGTCAACATAGACTAGCGTCTTATCGGCCAAATGCTCCCGGGACCCGTCTTAAAGTCTGGCATTATGGTCCATCTGAATGCAGACGTTCGGTTAGCGATGGAAATGCTGGAGACGGCATAACGTTTATCTCTCAAATAGGACCAATAACCATGAGAGGCGGACTATCTCACTTTATGGTAAATACATGAGCAATGCTGCCAGTAGTCAAATAGAGATACCAGCATCCCAGTGGGTTAAATGACCCGTTTTAGTTTATCCTCCAAACCATTTTCAAGTTATACCTTGTACACACATACATAAAATGCTACGGCTCAACAAACTTGTTAAAAAGTATAATTTCCTCAACGTTACAACAGTAGGTACGATTTTGGCTCCACGCGTTCATTTGTATCCAGAGACCCCCTGTGAGTTCGATTGAAATGCAAATGGTCTCCCTCGCCGTTGTCTGTCCGGACCACTGCACAGTATAGCCGAATGCCAGTTAAGCCTGAATTTATTCAAAAACCTGATTTCTGAATGTATACCTGCCTCTCAATAGATAGGAAATTGTTCAAAGTTTATCGTTAGACGTATATTTGTGTGCTATTTTAACGTTTTAGGGATATAATTACTGTCCAAAGTGCACGCACGCACTGGTTCCTCAAAACGAGCTGAGTAGCGCGGAAAACGTTCCCTGTTTTCGACGCGGGTAGGCGCTGTGTTCCCGGAAAATAATTTAGGAAAATGAGGTATCAACAGATCCAAAACTCGTGAGGAATATATTGAAGTTGTTATAATGCGTTTTCTGTGAATCACTTGGGAATTGCGCTTGCTTAAATAGGACCTCCTCACATGTGACGTTCCCAAAAAGGTCCTTTGAAAAAATATAAAAAACGAGACTCAAAAAGCATCAATACAAATTAACTACGACTGCATTAAGTGTATTTTGTTAATAGGAGCGAACAATATTTTCTTTCCAGAACCTTCCCCCGCCGCTCATTCAGCTCTGAACTTGTCGCGGCGGTCCGGCTGCCATCACTCGACCCAGCTTGTGGCGGCGCCGACAGGCTCCGGCCTACCTCATGGTAGGTCAGATTAACCCCACCCTGCGCTTGTTACGTCACTGGATGCAGCTACCAATGACTGTGAATGTCTTTCTGTCGCATTATATATAACTGATGGCAATTGGTCATTCTTGACGGATCATGCAGTTACTTCCGGCAATCGCCTCATCGCAGCGCTGCAGCATGTGTGGTCTCACGCTGAGGAGCTTCAACGACCTGGCAGCTGTCGCCGCGCGGCCCGTCACCAACCTGGAGTATGGCCTGAGCACGCTGCACTGTTGGACTCTGTGCTTTGATTGACTACCTGAGCTACCGGATTCCAGACGGAAACAAGAGCAAGGAGCACCACCAGCAGCGGCAGAACGAGGTAAAAGAGGCCTTCGGGACGCGAATGGGGCTCCGAGTCGACGAGCCGCGGGCGAGAAGCTGTGGAAAATCCAACGACGAAAACAACGCCCGCCGCGCCTTCCGCTCGCCAGTCGACTTCGCAGCCTGCACCGGAGTCGAACAGCAGCTGATCAACCGGATCAACACGATCCTGCAGGCCGTCAGCTGCTTCCACAAGCTGGACACCGACGCACTCTCCAGCTACTGCCAGCAAAGGGCTGAACGATATGTCGCCTTGTACAGGTGGCGTCCGATGTCCACCACGCTGCACAAGCTCCTGGCGCATTCGGAAGCTGTGGTAGAAGTCTGTCACCTGCCCATCGGGATAATGTCGTAGGAGGCTGCCGAAGCTGCGAACAAGCGCCTCCGCCAGTACAACTTGTGCCACACGCGGAAGGACTCGCGTCTGCACGCGATGTCCGACCTCTTCGGGTATCTGATGGTGGCCAGCGACCCGTTCATCAGCAGCCTGGACCTGCAGCGGCGCTGACGACTCTACGGCAGCCGGCATGGCACCGGAGACCTTGGCGCTACTGTCGTAGCCGGAGCCGGAACCGCAGCTGGAGAGGGGAACGGCGCAGGCTCCGTCGGTGCTGACAGCGACAGCAACAGTGACGTAGCTAGCAGAAACAAAATGCACTGAGTAGGACGTGATGACGGGTCGTGTGATGACAAGATCCGTCTTACTGACATTTTGTGCCAGTGACATAAAGGGACATGTCTGTTCTCCTTGTCTCTTTCAATCCACCGATGGATCAGGAAACAGCAAATAAACTGCAAAACACTGGTTGTAAAACAAATTCCGAAACTTCTTTATCATTGTATAACGGTCGTCAACCCAGTTTCCATTCGATAGTTTCTACCCATGCATTACCATTGATATTCAAATAGGAACCATGATAGTCTTGCACGAATCGGGCACATGGTTGCAGAAAGCTTAGTTAGTAGCAATTATGTCGCTAAAAGTAATCTGGCATCATTTTCAGCAAAACCGAAAAGCACTACGAATAAATTCAGGCTAAACTTGGGTTTGGCCACACTGTGCACTTGTCTCATTTCAGCCACACCCGGTGCCAGACCAACTTATGACCCCGACAGCCGGGATGTGACCAGTAGTTAATAACAGACGAGTACTGTGTCGTCCACAGGCCAACACCAGATATATGGATGGCGGTGTTGTCAAATCGGTTCGGCTCATAGCAGAGAAGGGTAGAGGAGAGATCAACAAGGATATCAGCATTGGGAGATTCCGATGAGCCATGTCATTTTACCAGTGGCAATAGTCGAGTAGAACAATTTTGAATTAATACATAGCATATCAAAGAAGAACATTATAATAGCCGTTTTCACGAAGGATTATTGCGATGAAAGATTCTGAAAAGTTTCTGAGAAGTTCTAACAAGTTTTGGTATAGAAGTCTTAGTTCGACGATCCATTCCTTAACTACACAACTTTTACATGCGATTTTTGGCTTTAAATGTCCCTCAGAATTTTGTAACATGTTGGTAAGAATATAATATGTTGGCAAAATTGCGGTTTGGTGGTAATTAGCAAGATAAACATTGATAGGTCAGTCGTGATGCCAAATCTCCACTGACTGAAACTTGTCAAAACTTCAGAACGGGTCAGACACATCCTGTGGCGTGTGACGCTATTGGACGAAATGGACTCACCCAATCCGGCCCAATCCGGCGGCCGGCCTGGGCGGCTTGGCTTTGTCCATGTGCGTGCGGCACGCGGGTCGGAAGCGGCGGCGAATCTATGCTGGCACATCACTGCGCATGCGCAGCCAGACCTGTGATCTATGACGCTGCCAGATTTAGTAACTAATATGACAGTATGCTAAACTGAACGAATCGACTCTTGACGCATATGTTTTTTTTTTAAACTGTAAATTTTGTATCATAAACTTGTGATGAGCTCAATACATGTTTCCATAACTATTGAATAGTGATAATATCGCCTAAATCAGTCATTTATTTCTTGGAATGTGTAATATACTAAGACTTCTATGCCAAAACTTCTCAGAAGCTTTTCAGAAACTTTTCAGAATCTTTTCAGCACAATAATCCTTCGTGAAAACGGCTAATATACTGTATGATAACGTAGACGAACCTTTAATTCCTAGAACATTGAGGGTTAAAAACGTCTGTACCGTTGATTCCTCGGACACAAACAGCTCGTTTATTGCTGGCTGTTTTTGCTCTTGCTCGCTGTGCGGTCTACCTTAGCTGCCAGCATGCATATGTATTTACCTCGCAATAACAGCTTATAGCTCGGTTTACTGACGTCATCTGCGACATGTCCGCAATGGATGCGTCTGACAGATCTGACGTCTGCCCAAAAAACAACGGCAGTCAGGGAATTATAAGGCAGTTAGGACCAACTTTGCAACGGCGGATACAATATTGCCTCGACTTCCTAATGCTAAGCTACATACACGGGTAACCCATAACTGTGTGTATTCAAGTTCCCAGCAGCAAATATTAGTTCCCAAAAAGGTCTTATTCATATTTTTCCACAAAAATTGAGTTATTAATTGAAATCGATAGACGAGACCAAAAAGTATTGTAAATGTATCACATTTTGCATATAACAATTCTTACCGAGAGATATTTCAAGTCAAGGTTGATAAGCGATCCACGCTTATAACGACCAGTACTTGCAAGTACTTGGTAACGAATTTCGAATTTCCGGCTTGTCTCGTATTGTTTTTTGACAAAATGGTATGGAAAATATGTCTTGCACTCTGTCTATTGTGATTATATGCCCTAATATCATTAACAATCAACAAACATTGAATAACAAGGTAACCAAATTAGCAGTTAACTTAGGCACGCTACGACGGCCTAGTTAGTGGTTGCGACCCTCAATTTTTTGCAAATTGGTTCATTTGTTTTCAACATTAGGCGTTTGGTATAGTTTTGTCTCTGGCTGTATACAACACTATGTATACAGTCAGAGAAAATACAACTCAGATTCTTTTTCATAGCTTATCATGAAAAAGAATCATTAAAACAAAACAAATCAACAAGCAATGAACAAAATGACAATGAAATCGGAAGTGCACTTGGGCACGCAACGGCGACCTATTTAGTGTCGATGATTGGTTTCAGGGACCAATCAGAGACGTTATCAAAAGAAAGAAAAGCTTTGTAAAAGCTGTGTATGTCGCGCTTCCAAACAGTTAAGAGAAAACACCGATCATGAACTCCGAAAGAAGTATATGTACTTGTTTGTTAAATTGCCCAGAAAATAATTGTATACATATGAAAAGTTGTGATTTCATTTTTAAATTGAGACTCGATCAATTTGATACCATACATAATGCATAAGATAATGCATAAAAGTAGATAAAAAGGTGAATATTTCTGTAGTCTCTTCCTCTTCGACACCACCCGGACAACGCAAGCTGGCCTGTCGACGTCGACAAGTTGTCGGACCGTACCTTCCGAAGGATGCTAATGAAGTAGTCCCGAGCGATCGGACTTCATCTAATGGAGAATGGACTGAAGGAACAGGTTCCGTAACATGTGCCATGTACAACTGACAGGTGAATATCCGTTAGTCTTAGATGGCATACCTAGCCAAGCGTGCAGCATTTCGAACCGCAGAGCAGACGATATACGTCTGATCAGTATCTGTCTTTGTTGCCTGACAAATGACACTGTTTTAATCAAAGAGATTTCCTCGAATCATTTTTGCTCTTAAATAATGAAACTCAGATTGAATGTAAGATCACATTAGACACAAGATGGTTATTCTATAATTGGACATCAAAGCATCCACAAAGTGCATGGAGCGTTGTACTGAGTTGTATTTGCATATTTGATGCTGGTTATACGGAGAAGAATGCATTAGCGTATCGCGCCTTAGTTGCTGAGCAATGAACATGCTCCTAATGTAGCTGCCTCATTTCAGTGAAAATGTTTGATGTAATTCCCACTTAAATGATGAAAGGCTGTTGATATAGGCGTTATACTTCTGAAAGGTCTTCAGCTTAAGGCATTTTAACCCGCGAGTTACTGGGGTATATTTCATAACGCGACTTACTGGAGGGGGGCTATTTTTTGCCCGCCCCCCCCCCCCTCGGATCTCCGGAACTATTGGACCGAATGTAAAAATTAAAACGCCATTCGATAGCCCTGGGAAATTTATCGAGGGAAACATAATATTGTTGACCTCAGGGTCACCGATGACGTCACAGGTCTGGTCAAGTACAATTTTTTTGACCGTGTCAAAAGATCTCGATGGATGGAATTGTCGCGCAAAATTGCGATATTTAACGCATAAGAAGTCGATAAATCGGTATGATTCGTGTGTCTGACACTTCTAAGTACCTTTCTAAGCTGTTTATGACCTTGGGTCAGGTCAAGGTCATCCAAGGTCACGAGGTCAAACTGCAGATTACGGTCATTAGGTGTTGTAACACATGTTTATGGGTTTGTTTTTCGTCTAGAACGCGAAAAATTACCTTATAGCATTGTTTGTTCCATATAAATAGAATTAAAAAGCAAAAACGGAAATGCGTTTTTTATGCATAGTAATGCTGTGAGAGGTGGTCGCTTTTTGTCATTTAAAGACCATAAGTCAGTCATTTTTGAAGATATCGACTTCAAATTTGGTACACATATTCATCGAACACGTCTTGATCACATATATTCCGTTTTTTGGAAAATTCTGATTTTTTGTTGAAAATTGTGTTTAAAAAAAAATATATTTGTATTTCTCAAAATGTTGAATTAAAAACAAAATCAAAAATTAGAGATGGCAGTTTGATAGCCTGTTTGATTTTTAGTAATTTAGTTTAAGACAATTGAGTTTATCTCAAACATCGTACCTTTGACAGCGTTTTCCGCAAACCATTATTTTTCAACAAAAAACGAAGAACATGACATCACTCTGACGTCATTTCCGGATGACCTATCATAACCTCATAATTTTCCTTTTTCCAACCTGTGTAGAATTCATGTTAGAGAAGGTACTGCAAGTTTGGTAACGATACTGGCTTTCGTTTAGGAATTATTACAAAATAACGGGAGGTGGGGGGGCAAAAAATAGCCCCCCCCCCCCTCCAGTAAGTAAGTGTATATTTAAATCAGAAGCATTGAGTTCAAATTAAAACCAAATTAAAGAGGGATTGAATGTTTAATTCTTAAATACGTAATACGTATGCCGAAAAACAGCATCCTCCAGGATGTGTAAATCTTCTATGCAGACGCACCATACCAATTCCTTATTCCATGTCTAAAAAATAATATTCTACTAAGTCATGCCTACTTCTGAAGGAATTAGCGGTTCTCTGTACGCCAAGGGTTATGCCCCCCCCCCCCCCTTCCTGTCCTTGTGCTGAGATGACAGCACTACCGCTCTACGGCGTATGTACAGGGTTCCACGAAATTAGTGGTAGGTTTGATAAAACGACATTTTTTTTACGTGCAGCGTTATCCCGTTCTCAATATGTTACATATATCCGTATTAACATGTCTCAATGATGACACTCATGTCTCATGACACTTGAGACATGCTAATACGGATATATATGTAACATATTTTGAACGGGATAACGCTGCACGTAAAAAATGTCGCGTTATCAACCCTGCCACTAATGTCGTGGATCCCTGTACATTTCCTACTAGTCCATAGGGTTCACGTGTTAAATGACCCATTTTCGGGAAGTCATATCTCCGATTCTATCCAACCGAATTAGATGCAACTGCTTTCAAAAGATAGGTCGTTCAATTATCTTGTGACGATTCAATACTCTTTTTTACGTAACCCAGCCAAATTCCTACGGCGTACAGTACAAGGTGAAGATGTAATTGCACGCGACACCGGCCGCATCCGCGGCTCGGATCGCATTCCTTTTTTTCGTTTTGTTTTTCCCCGCACGCAGGCGCCCCGAGCCTTTTTTTCCCGGACCGGCCTATAGCCATTTTCCGGGGGGGAATTACATCTGGCAATTTGCCAGGAAAATATTTACGTTAACCGGTGTATGTGAACCCGGAGCAAGCTAGGGAGTAGGGTATCTATTTTACGTTAGTGAATTGTTCAAAGTAAATATAATATCTAGCATTACGTTAAGCATTCCGTTCAAGGTAAAAAATAAGTAAAACACGAGACACGCATTTCTATTTATTTTTATTGTATTACATACACTCACGAACACACGTACACTTGAACACAGTATCAGTGTTGATGGAGCCGGGGTGCCATCATTGCAACAACGGTGGACTGTTGCCAGTCTCCCTGGCTCCGGCGCCCCGGCGAGACCTGGTTGTGGGATGTATTTAGCTGGGAGAAAAGTCCTGAATAATACAAAACCCAGCGTCTAACGCAAAGGGGAAAACACCTGCGCGGAGAGCCAAAATTGCGCTAGGCCAAAACAAACTGTAATATTTGATTAACTAATCGTGTTTGGTAGAGAAAATCAAAGAGGAGGCCTATCAATTCAGGGTAATTATCACCTAACAGCGTTTGAAGATTTAATGTGATGCGATTTGTTGCGTGTAATTAATAATTTTCTGACGTTTGTCGTTGTGTACTTGGCAAGTAATTAGTAAATGCTTGATTGTGTAGCGCGGATAACCTGAGCAATGTTGGCAATTTGGTGGCGAAAGGTCTATAATATAATAATGCGTATTTTTTTGTATGACCGAGGCGGAGGCGTGCTAATACTATTTCTTTTTCTCTACAATTCTGTTGACTAGATATAAAATGTTGGACTTTCGGCTCGATCGCCCGAGCCTAATAGCGCAGGCACATCACTGCGCATGCGCAGATCGCATTGTCCCAAGTCATAATTAGCCGCACCCCAGTGTGGCATCCTGCCTGGTGCCTTATCGGGTCAAATTCACCAGTGTGACATCCTGCCTCGTGCCTTCTCGGGTCAGACTCGCCATCCTTCCTCGTGCCTGCTCGGGTCAGACTTGCCAGTGTGGCATCCTGCCTAGTGCCTTCTCGGGTCAGACTCGCCATCCTGTCTCGTGCCTTCTCGGGTCAGACTTGCCAGTGTGGGTGGCATTCTGCCTCGTGCCTTCTCGGGTCAGACTCGCCATCCTGCCTCGTGCCTTCTCGGTCAGACTTGCCAGTGTGGCATCCTGCCTAGTGCCTTCTCGGGTCAGACTCGCCATCCTGCCTCGTGCCTTCTCGGGTCAGACTTGCCAGTGTGGGTGGCATCCTGCCTCGTGCCTTCTCGGGTCAGATTCACCAGTGTGGCATCCCGCCTAGTGCCTTCTCGGGTCAGACTTGCCAGTGTGGCATCCTGCCTAGTGCCTTCTCCGGTCAGACCCACCACCCCGCCTAGTGCCTTCTCGGGTCAGATTCACCAGTCCTGCCTCGTGCCTTCTCGGGTCAGACTCGCCAGTGTGGCATCCTGCCTAGTGCCTTCTCCGGTCAGACCCACCACCCCGCCTAGTGCCTTCTCGGGTCAGACTCACCATCCTGCCTCGTGCCTTCTCGGGTCAGATTCACCAGTGTGGCATCCTGCCTAGTGGCTTCTCGGGTCAGAATTGCCAGTGTGGCATCCTGCCTCGTGCCTGCAGAGGTGCACAAACCTTGCTGTCCGTCACAAACTTTCGGACAGCACAAAAAGTGTCACCCGCAGGCACGTAGCCAGGATTTTTATCAAGGAGGGGGGGGGCACTTCGGGGGTAAAAACAAATTTCGCTCCTCAGCCATATGTTGTTGACCGCGGGGGGGGGGGGGGGGTCGGGTCGTCAGAGAATCTCATTTTATCTAGTGTAAATTTGTTTTGCTCAGGGGGAGGGGTAAGACCCTGTGCCCCGCACCCCCCCCCCCCCCCTCCTCTTGGCTACGTAACTGGTCACACGGGGCTTGTTTATGTGCACAGATGACTACAGGCACAACTATACAGAACCCAACGATTGTAAACGCCACATCTCCTGAACGGCGAAACAGGGGTATGAGCACATCACCAAGCATTCGCATGGCTGACAACAAAACACGTAGTAACTTGAGATAAGCTTATGTATGAAGCAACCAAAAAACACCAGTATCAGTTGGTGGGCTTATGGCATCCTGTGAGGAGCGTCCAATCTTGGGACGTGTCCGGGTAATGTCAGTTTACCCTACCAATACACTAAAGCCAACACAGCGAATAGCAGGTTAATGTTGTTTTTGCAAGCGTCGTGTCGGTTTACCCTACCAATACACTACAGCCTACACAGCAAATAAACGTTGACTAAAGCCTACTACAAATACACTAAAGCCTACAGAGTGAATAGCAGCTTAACGTTGACTAAAGCCTACACAGCGAATAGCAGGTTGTGATCCCATGAAAAGTCCAATCTTGGGACGTGTCCGGGGTTCAAGTGGTTAAATTCCTGGGCAACGCCGGGATAACGGGGGGCTAGTAGGTATTAATATGTTAGCAAAAATAGGCATTGAGCAAAATAGGCACACGTCCGAAATTAGGATTACACCCTATTTTAAAAACAGGACTATCTATAAGTTTCAACACTCACATTTACAACACCAACAACCACCTGGCCCCATTTCCATCATCAACCGTCCCAACACGGCGCCTGTCACGCTCCCAGCCTGTCTCACCAACTCCCACCAACGCTTCCAACGAACTAAATCGCCCAATGGAGGATAACATAGAGCTGTCACACGGGTGGCACACAGTTGGAAGGCTTTTGCTACAGGGCGGGTCTCTCAATATTGCGGCGAATATGGCGCACATATTGGGCTGTGTCGAAATAATTGTGTTCAGAACATGCTCACAGCGTCCTTTGGACCAATCAGCGACTGCTTGTGTGGCAGAATTTCGCACGTGTCAAATTGGACACAGAATCATAGAAGTAACTTGAATTGTGGAAATCGGTCTTTTTAGCCAGAATTTGTCACTTTTTCAGATGATTCCACCTGGTTGTTGTCACAAACGCTCGTTGGTGAGTTGGAAGGTTTTTGCACCTCTGCGAGCCTGCTCGCAATTTTACTCTCAGCCTCTTACGGATGACGCCGTTTATTTTCTCGACAGCCTAGCGTCGTTTGCGGATTTTTGTTCTTCAATTGCGAAGCTTGCCTGAGTTTTGGATTGCATGCCCATGAGGCCGACGGCATGGGACAAGAGGCGTAAGTGAGACGGAGGGATCTGTTAACATGCTAATACACAGGAGTCCTGAATATCGTTTTATTATTTAATATCAGGAAAATGCGTATATCGGGTCGGTCGGGATAAAATGTTAGTGGTTGTTGCTGGTTCGAATGTGCTATTTATTATTGGTGTTATGTTTTGATATGATGGCTTGGTGTGAATTTCTTCTGAATTATTATTCAAGGCCGTAACCGGTAGAGCAGAGCCTGGAGCACCTTTTACTAAACGTTGATTTACAAACCCGGAGTCCTCGTAAAACACGATAAAAGCAACAAAATGAAGCTGTGGCAGTGGCATCATTGCATTTTTACTCATAGTTGACAAGCAGCAATGATAAAATCGCGGGTACTTCATTGCACTATTGGTTAGCTTCAACACAGATGAAAAATGATGTGTTAGACATTTTTAACATGAACTGGGGGCACATATAAGGACATGGAATGATATCATGATTGTCATGATTTCAATAGTTTTTCATTCATAAGTAATCCGAGTTTGACTTAAGCAGCATCATGTTCCAATGTGCCATCCATCAAGCACCGCTTAGCAGACAGTCCCTCCAAAACCAGCAAGCATAGTCCTAGACGAAATCTGCATAAAGATGCATTGTGACAGTAACTTCCTAGCTGGACTAATGACAACTGGCCGACATGATATTGTGGCATACCGACTGACGTAAAATACCGTATTGTATTCTGTCGTATTCCATAATACTCCCACCGGAGGAATTTCTTCAGATTGAATGAGGATGCAGCTGCAGATTTTAACAGGAGGTTGTCAAATGTATGCATCCAGGACACGGAACCGACCGTAAGTTTCCCGATATAAACAACAAAACTGTTGTTAAAAAATATATGGAAATCTGAGATATGCGTTGGACTTGGATTTACAATATATCGAACATAACTTATAGAAAATAATCCGTATGTCACAAATGAGCTGACATGATTAAACTCAGTGCAGCACTTCATATTGTGTCATATTGACGCCATAATACACACAATTGATGTAAAGTCTGACGAAAAACATAGCGCGTGTACATGTTGCTATCAAATAACCACGTGCATCAGTCCTTGAGCTGCTGCACCAGATTACATAAACATGTATCACTAGACGTTGCCGCTTCATGAAGGACCAGTGCTGGACATCAAATTTCCTTGATTTGATTCATCTGGAATCAAATCAAGGGGATAGGTACCTACTAAATGCCAAATTCAATGAAACAGCAATGAAGAATTTCTACGAGACAGTTGATGTTCCTGTTGATATCTAAGCCAACTGACAGAAGTAGATGAACTTGGTCAGCTTTTATTGATTACTTCCACAGAAGACTTCTGAAGGAATAGTCACTTCAATACTGCACTAGCATTACCTAATCCATGACAATTAGAAAAGTGAAGGCAAAATACCAGGCAGCTTACACATAGGACTTAACGCTCGCCATATTTTGCATATGTTTATCATATATGTGCCAACATTTCAAATTTGCACGTCACTTGCAACGCTCATGTATAAGTCAATTTGTTTTGTATATTTTGAATAAGGGATAAACAGTATTAACCCGCGACTTACTGGGGGAGGGGCTAAATTTTTTACCCCCCCCCCCCCCCCTCCCGTTATTTTGCAATAACTCCTAAACAAGCACGAGTATCGTCACCAAACTTGCAGTACCTTCTTTCACATCAATTCTACACATGTCTTTACCTGGGCAAAATCTGGAGCGAAAATTGCATTGAAGAGGAAGACGTAAAATGAACACTGTCGCCCTGTCGCTGTGCATTGTGGTTCAGTTTTAGGAGATGTTCAAATGGAAGGGACGTGTCAAAACTAGGAACGTGTTATAACTATAATTTTAGATCAATACGTAAGTAATGTTTCTCTTAGTTTTCCGGAAGCTGATTGTGATTGCTTGACTTTGTATTAATGTCTTTGTGTCTCATGTCTGTCTTTAGAATTTAAATATTTATAATTTACACTAACGAGGACACCCTGTTTGTCGAAACGTCTGTTTGTTTAGGAATTTGCTTTGAATGCTGTCATTGATTGCGAATAAACCTATGTTGGCAAACGTAAAAATATGAGGTTATGATAGGTCAACCGGGAATGACGTCAGAGTGACGTCATGTTCTTCGGTTTTTGTTGAAAAATAATGGTTTGCGGAAAACGCTGTCAAAGGTACGATATTTGAGATAAACTCAATTGTTTTAAATCAAATTAATGTCAATAGACCGTGATATCAAATTGCTATCTCGGATTTTTTTTTAATTCAAAATTTTGAGAAATCCAAAAAAAGGAAATTTACAAAATTTTCACACAAAAATCAGAATTATCCAAAAACCAGATTATATGTGATCGAAACGTGTTCGGTGAATATGTGTACCAAATTTGAAGTCGATATCTTCAAAAATTATACACTGATTACTTGATTTAAAAAAAAAAATATAAACATGTGTTACAACGCCTAATGACCTTAATCTGCAGTTTGACCTCGTGACCTCGGATGAACTTGACCTAAGCCAAGGTCATAAATAGCTTAGAAAGGTACGTATAAGTGTCAGATACACGAATCATACCGATTTACCGACTGCTTATGCGTTTAATATCGCAATTTTGCGCGACAATTCCATCAATCGAGATCTTTTGACACAGTCAAACATTTTGTACTTGACCTGACCTGTGACGTCATCGGTGACCCCGAGGTCAACAATATTATGTTTCCCTCGATAAATTGCCTAGGGCTATCGAATTCCGTCTGAATTTTTACATTCGGTCAAGTAGTTCCAGAGATCCGAGGGGGGGAGGCAAAAAATACCCCCTCAGTAAGTCGCGTTATGAAATATACCCCAGTAACTCGCGGGTTAAGGAATGAATCAAAGCATTGCAGTGATTTTATCAAACATTTCTAAATATTTCAATTTCAAAGTTTTCTAATAAAAAC
>JAXIVJ010008798.1:12500-35000 GCA_036785665.1 Chirona hameri | reverse complement strand
CTGGTGTCACAATCGATTGCAAGATCAATGAGATGACACACCAAGGGTACGTATCGCATTGCCGAAGATACCGTTCGTCTGGTGTCAGAATCGATTGCAAGATCAATGAGATGACACACCAAGGGCACGTATCGCATTGCCGAAGATACCGCTCGTTTGGTGTCACAATCGATTGCAAGATCAATGAGATGACACACCAAGGGTACGTATCGCATTGCCGAAGATACCGCTCGTCTGGTGTCACAATCGATTGCAAGATCAATGAGATGACACACCAAGGGCACGTATCGCATTGCCGATGATACCGCTCGTCTGGTGTCACAATCGATTGCAAGATCAATGAGATGACACACCAAGGGCACGTATCGCATTGCCGATCATACCGCTCGTCTGGTGTCACAATCGATTGCAAGATCAATGAGATGACACACCAAGGGCACGTATCGCATTGCCGATCATACCGCTCGTCTGGTGTCACAATCGATTGCAAGATCAATGAGATGACACACCAAGGGTACGTATCGCATTGCCGATGATACCGCTCGTCTGGTGTCAGAATCGATTGCAAGATCAATGAGATGACACACCAAGGGCACGTATCGCATTGCCGATCATACCGCTCGTCTGGTGTCACAATCGATTGCAAGATCAATGAGATGACACACCAAGGGCACGTATCACATTGCCGATGATACCGCTCGTCTGGTGTCACAATCGATTGCAAGATCAATGAGATGACACACCAAGGGCACGTATCGCATTGCCGAAGATACCGCTCGTCTGGTGTCACAATCGATTGCAAGATCAATGAGATGACACACCAAGGGCACGTATCGCATTGCCGATGATACCGCTCGTCCGGTGTCAGAATCGAGTGCAAGATCAATGAGATGACACACCAAGGGCACGTATCGCATTGCCGAAGATACCGCTCGTCTGGTGTCACAATCGATTGCAAGATCAATGATAATAATTTGACTACAACCCCATGATGATTAATGCTATGTTAAGCTAGTCAATCAGTGTAGACGACTCTGACATCAATAGTTGCTCCCCACCACATCTTGGCACTGGCGGATCCAAGGGGGAGCAACCAGGCCATGCTCCCCCCCCCCCCCCGTAGCCTGGAATGGGGGGGGGGAGGAACATGTCTTTTGCCCCCCCCCCCCCCAAAAAAAAAAACGTTAACAATGTGTTGTAAAAATTGACTTTGCAGCAATCAAAATCCAGCTATCCACAGTGAAAACTGGGACATTTTGGGAAACACGGTTCTTACCATCAAATCTGGGCTTTAAAAAAAATCAACTGGACGAGAAAATAGCGGCCAGCCAGCACCAGTCGGAATTGAAGCTCGAACAAACGTTTTTTTACATGTAGGACGAACACTTCATATGGTATCAATTTGGAATCCAATCTACACTCTATTTCGGCGCAAATGGTTGTCAAAAATGACGCGTTGCTTTTGTGAAAATAACTTTTCGAGACGCGTGACAGCGGTGTGTACAAAATTCACGTGTGATTCTCACGAAGGTCCCAATACAGCTAGGCCCAAATAATAATGTTTTTGACGCGTCAATATTTTGATCCAGTCCAATAGAAATAGTATTGGGAAAATTACCGATTTACAAACGGCAAATATGAAGCACTGGATAACAGTGATGGGATGAACGACACATGAATCTGTGCATTGTGCATTGTGGTAATACAGTTTCAGCCACCTAGATGTTCAATAATTATCTTGGAAATTGATGCATTATTGCTTTATAAGTCATAAGTGCATCAATGTTTGTATCCCTTGGCTCACCTGAATCAATTGTTTTACTCAATTTAATATCACTGTATCAAAATATTGATGCAGTAACAGCATGGGTGAATAATTTTGTTAACAAAAAATATTTTTCGCAATAATTTCATGTAATTACATTACAAAATTAGTTTGATTTACTTAAAAAATATAAACTTGAAAATTTAAAAAGGTTATCCTTAGAAAATAACAGAAACATATTTGATGTAATTTGTCGCCACGTGATGGCGTCGCAATCTTTCCCGAAACAAACAAACAAAAAACTTACAGTTTGAGTTGTGACCGAGGTGGATGGATGCACAACTCTGATGCACAACTCAGTTGTGCATTAGATGGCGTCATTATTTTTGGAGACTGGTCATTTTCCATGGGGACTAGGTGTTTTTAGTGAAATGTTGTCAATAATTTTGATATGTTGTCAAAAATTGACGCGTCAATAAATTGATTTTTTGGACCTAGTGCCAGCAACTGAATGGTAATTGTGCAATCAAAATAAAACAAACTATAGGTAGGTAGGTACCTAGGTTGAGATAGGTACTTCTAGCTCAAACCTTATCAGAAGTATCTGCCCCCTCCCCGATTTTCTCAATAACCTGAAAACTATGAAATTATAGATATCAACGTGAAACTTGCAGTACCTTATGCTGTATCAAGTCTAAGTCTTCTCACCAACTCTCAATAAAATTGATGGAGTATTTTGGCAGATAATGACGTTTTAATGACGTCATATCATGCCATTTTTGGTAGAAAAACGATAAATGTTTGGAAAATCGTAGAAAATAGAATTTTGGAGCAAATTGCGAATCAAAAACGTCAAAAGAAGGACATTACATTTTCTTCATAATGTCCATCTCGGATTTCCCAAATTTGGATTTTTGAACCCAAAAATGAAAAAAAAAAACATGATTTTTGTAAATTTGAAAAGTTAATTTCTTAAGCTCGAATACCAAAATATGGTGACCGGCCCAAATCCGCGGATAAAAAAATGGGTACCTTTTTGCCACAAAAAGTTTTCCCCCCAAACCGACGGCTGGATCCGCCAGTGCATCTTGGCACCTGACTAATACCACTCGCCTTTTCTCACTGCGTGCGGCTGAGGAGGCACGCCCAACGGTTACCGCAGGGAGCAGTGCTAGGTGCCTCAATATTGCCATTGGGAGTTCCTGCAGCATTTTCGCTATGACAAATGGCCTTGTTGACGATGCGGGACGCGTGCCAACCGCTACCCTCGCCCTGGAAGACATGTATGATGAAACAGCCGGGTGGTAGCGTTTACGACTTGGCAGCTCGCAGCGACCGGGTCGCATTTCAATAGTGTGTTTGGCCTACTGCATAGGATTGGATATCACAGGATATCTCCGGATATCAGCGTATATCATTGGCTACCGGCGGATGTTTGCCGTAGGGCCTTCCGTCGCCCCCCCCCCCCCCGCCTCACCGCCTCCACCCATCCACACTCCACCGGGTGCCTGAGACTGGTCGGCGGCCGTCTCAAGGGTGTGATGGATCCGGCCGAACTCCGTCACTCTGGCAGGGAGCTGCGAAGCCTCAGACGGAGGAATGATTCGATTAGTGGAGGAGCTGTTGGTGAACAGAGAAAGTGGGTAAGGCGGAGTCGGTTCCAGTTAGGGTGGTCCGACATGTAACAAATATCTCCGATACAACGGGAACCGTGCTTTTCCCATTGCTCCTTGCGAGAGCTTTCCGAAATGGTGCGGCAATCGATATTTTTAATAATATTTGCTTCGCCGAAAATGGATTGAAGTTCGGCCGATTTGAGCCAAATTAGCGATTTTGTATCATTTTGGCTACTTATTTACGGGTTGCAATTGCCAGTGCAATGGGCTGAACCTGTTGCTTTCTGCGTAGAAACGCATCGATAACCACATTGGGGAGTGTATTGACATCCAACCCTACGGACAAAGATCGTGCCATATATCATAAGATATTCCGGAAATAATGTAATAAAACTTATTTTGGCTGGGAAATACAAAAACTTAGGAATATCATGACATTTGCATTTGATTTGTATACATTATCACTAAGTAAGCATATTTTATTTTAATTGAATACCTATCAAGCGAAAAATGACATGGAAATGCTGAAATCAGGGTGGGCAACATTTCTTGACTAAGGGGGCACAACGGCTCACTGGGGAGGGGGGCAGTTAACATGTTAAAATAGGCCCTGCCTTTGACCACTCAAGGGGTGATGGTAATGGTATCATGTTCTGGCAGCGAATACCTGTCCTGTCCAACTAGTTAGCAAATTTAGAACACTAATTTTAACATTTGCAGGGATGTGCTCATTATCTTCCATACTAAGATGACTCAAGTTTGTATTTCTTTGTGATTATCATGTTTACCAACTTTGGCAATAAAGAACCTCATTTGCCTGCTTCTGCTCCTTTCTGACTTGAATTCCCCCAAATAGCACTACTGCTGATCCGAGTTTCAATTTCTGCCACAGTGCCTGACAAGCTCTGCCCACTTTGCATGCAAAATTGACGCGTCAATGTAATTTATTTTTGGACTTAGTGCCAGCAACGAGACTGATGAGTAACGTGCTCCAGAGATGTGCCCCAGATTCCCAAAAGCTGCCCCAATTTTGATGTGTTGGTGCCAACTCTGCCCAATGTTATCTCGTTGAAACCTGTCATGTTTTGTAGACTGGTTTGTAAGGTTATCTTAATCAAGTGGACGTATGATCATTTTTGGCCATGTTCAACTGATGATGCACAAATGTGCACAAATTGTGGGACACTGCGCCCATGTTGTTATCATAGTATGCCACAGGGAATCATGCCATGATTTCTCTTGTTTTTTGTTTTAGCTTGAACCATCGCGTGCCCAACTCTCCCCAGAACCAGGCCCATCATCAGGTGCAGCGGCAGGCCTGTCTTCTACATCGAAAAGGACATCCTAACAGCCTCCTACTCCTGCGCCCCCTGCTGGCCGACCCAGACCTGATGTTGGCTGTTGTCTTACATTTTGGTACTGTGCTTATCGTGTGCAATATGGTGTTTAGCCAGCTTTATTCAACCAGCTCATGTACCTGCGCATTGTGAGAGACTGTGTATGCTTATTAAATAAAACCGACGCTTACCATGTGAACTGTGTTCATGCGGCGCTGTGGATGACACTATATCACCATGTTCAGTTTCAGGCGACTGATTGCTCTCAACGTAAACAAACACAGAATTTGACCATATTTATTCAACTGAATGATACAAGCTCGACAGATTTGCGCATCACAATTACAACTATACAGGCTGCATAATTGTACTACAAGCGTTCACTGATTTACTCAATTTCTGAACTGGCCGTGTTGAACAGATACATAAGCTCGTGTGTTGACCTGGCGAGCGCTGGAGAGTGAGGCAACGCACACCTCGACAATGCAAAAGCGTCAACGGTTTTTAGCCAACTGAACAAGCCCAAAAGCAGAAAACTGAACTAAATCACAGTTTGAACATTGGTATAATAACACTAGTACCAAATTAATTCACTGTTCTACGGCAGGAGACGTGACTGTTTGCAGTTTACCATAGCAAAGGAGAATCCGATCCAGAGTATGCTGTTCCTCTGCCAAGCCTGGCTCAGCACAGCGCTCTTCCTCCAGCACCTCAGCTGAGCCTGGCTGCATAAAGGTAACAATGACCACAATTATCATATCATGCCTGATTCTGAAGCATGTCAAGTCTGCATTTACCAAACTGCATGCAAAATATGTGATCATATGTCACTAGTATGACTGGTATGCCTCAATTTCATACAAATTAGGAATGAGCAGGTATTGAATCTGGAATGTGAAATACACTACCTTTGTATACACTACTCAGAAGGTCACAAATTAAGCTTACATATATTGTTTAGTATGCATAACAAATAACACAACATGCAACAAAGATCACTTACTCTGACTCAGCAATGGGATAATCTTGTCGAGAACAAACAAATAAATATTCAGTGCAAATCAACTCACCAAACAAATGCAGCGGAGCGGAAGGCGTTTTCCGGGAATGACGGATGGCCCACCACGGGCACACCGTGACGTCACGTAGCGTTATAATTGGCCTCGAGATTGATCTGCTTCCTTTATGTTTAAAACTGCCAAAAAGTGTATCTGGTTCCTACTTTGTAAGTTAATTTGTTCTTCAGGAAAGACTTGAGGAAAATAATCGTTTTTCCGTTCGTTGACACACAAAAAAATCGAATCCATGTGACGTCACAGAAGAAAGTGCTACCAGATGGCGTACCTGTTATGTGTATCTTACAGTGTACATTTTAAAACTGGCGGCGCACAAAAAGCAGCACTGTTTACCTAATTCGATTCACCATAAAATCGGGAGGTGTGACGCGTTTGTGACGTAAATCTGACAATGACGGCATATTGTATAATATGTTATTTCATGAATATCTCCTCAGTTCCCGGGTTTTAAGACAAATTAATAGCAGAATAATTATCTGCGTACTCTGTTTAGTCATTTTATAGCATATGCTCGAATCTACCAAGGTCGACACTTCCCTTTAAGAAAGAAACAAAACAAGTAAATACACAACATTTCAACGACTTCTTGCTTTGGGTCCAACATTTCATAGTAGCTCTTGATAAAAGCCCGGATGCCCTGTGGTTCAAGAAGGCATCATGCTTTACTGACGGCTTCAGATAACGTGTTCAATGGTGGTCATCCTCGCGTTCCAAACACAGAGAAGCGTGCCGCCGTGCTGCCTCCAGAGCGGCACGGCAGGTCTCTGGTCTCACACTCCGCACTGTGGTCTCCACGGACTTCTTCAGTTATTCGATGGAGCCAGGGTTCGTGTTGTATACTTTGGACTTGAGATGGCCCCAGAAGAAGAAATCCATAGGTATCAAGTCTGCCGAGTTTCCGGGCCAGCTGTGGCCCGGTGGGACAGCTGTGGGGTTTGCGGGCAGGCAAGCCAGCTACTGAAACGTGTCCGTGACTGCATATATTTCTTAGTCAACTTTTGATGAACTGAACTTTTAATGAAATTTATATTATTGCGAAGTTGTAGGGGAACAATTTTACATCCGTTCTTGCAATTATTTTTGCTGTGCTCTTGCCACAGCCAAGTTATTGGCTCAGACGGCGCAAAGACTTGCACAGGCTCCGAAGGAGGGCTTCCCTTGTCTTTTTCGCGTTAATGGAGGTCCATTTTGTTCGTTTTCTTCCGCTTCTTAGCTTGTTCAGGTTGCTGGTGCTGCCTGTTACCATAAATGTACGCTCTATGCTTAAAATAATGTTCCTCGATAGTGCGTTCTTGCTTTCGAAATGCCTGCGAAACTTTGTCTGCGTTCCGAGGAAAAAAATTGCCTCAAACTGCAATTTGACGATTTTTGCATTTGCCTCTGTCTGGTACGGGTGCTTAGCTGCACGTTAATACAAACTGTGTTAAACAAAACAGCATTAAATTGTATATAAGTGGTTGCATGTGATTTTTCACAAAGTTGTATTTTGACTTAACCCTCGCCCTAAGGGGAAGGGTACAATCATGATTTGACACTGCACGACCCTCGTCAAGCTTGCATGGAGTTGTGTTTTTCTTAGTCCGTGTGTCCGCAGGGCGCAGACAGAGACAGGTAGGAATTGCAATCTGTTTTGAACACTGAATGTGAAAGTGAATTCATAGTGTTGTAATGAAGTTGTTTCGAGAAAGCCTGTCTGAAATTCATCTTGAAAAATTAAATTGAAATTGGTTGAGTAATTTGGGAGATAATGATGTTTTGATGACGTAATGTTGGTGGAAAAACGATAACTTTTTTAAAAAATCGAGTTTTAAAGCAAATTGCAAACGCAATTCAGAAAAGATTTTAAATTTCCTTCTCTTTAAAATGGCAATCTCGGATTTTCGTAATTTTGGGGTTTTGACCCCTAAATGAACAAAAACTATTTTTGGGGGGAAAAATCACCACAAAATCAACATTTTCAAAGATATTAACAAAAAAACGGAATAAATGTGAGAGAACTGGGTATATAAAAGACCCAAGCCAAATTTCAAAGCAATATCTCTATTTTTGACTGAGTGATGACTCCCTAAGTGTAAGAAACTCATGACGTCATTTTTTTAATAACTTTTTGGGACTTTTCTTGACCAGATACGAACAAATAATTACCTTTTGTGTATTTATGAGGCAAAACTGGTCTAGGAACATGCCTTTTTATTTACAATTACCAGTTTTTAATTTTGAAGTTTTCTGACAGAGCAAAATCGCTGTTCTGGACGTGGTCGATCGAGGTCATTCACTTGACCTGGAAGGTCATTCGTTGACCCGAAACCTAAAAATTGCATACCGTTATATTCTTAACATCACAGGCAACATGTTGGTTCTTACCGCGTTGCTCTATGTTGCTTTGTTTGGAAGTTAACAGGGGGGTCTTTTTAGGACCCCCCCCCCCCCCTCCGTAGGGCGAAGGTGAAAAAAGCTCCCGTAGGGCGAAGGTTAACTAGAAGAAAATAAATCCGCCTGTTCTTTCTGGGACGCCCGGCAATTACTTTGAACAGCTTAAACGTCCGGAGCGAGGTATTTTGTTATCCCTTTACTAAGGGAGCTTAGTTGACTTTTGAGCCTTCATATGGTAGCGTGCCGCCTTTTGCGAATTGCGACGCGCTGCCATATGCGAGACCCGGTTTATTTATGTTCAGCAGCAGTTGCCGCTTATGGCGGATTTCGCGAATAAGAACCCGAGGGGGACGAGGGCGGATCTAGCCGAGGGTTGGGGGTCGGGGGGAATCCAGTGGCGTATTTCCACGGACAAAAAATTGTGTGTGTGGGGGGACTTTTGTGTTTCAGGACCTTTGGGGAGTCATGGCCACTTGGCCCCCCTGGATCCGCCCCCGGAAGAGGAAATTTGTTTTCGCGAGTGTTCGTGGGCACTTATTTTCGCGAAACATGCATGTGAGTTTCTGTTGGTACAACAACAACAAAGGCAATATTTAGGGTGGAACAACCGATACGACCAAGGCGATACAAAATAACACACGGTAAATTGACGCACGAGCGCCATAATTGTGATCATATGACAGTGAAGGAAAACTTCATGCTCACTTCCTAGTTGAAGATATACTATTTGATATGTAAACGCGACTACTGTTTGTATGTGTACAAACACTAAAAAATATAGAAGATGGCCTAAATTTCCATCATGAAAACACGAGAGATGAGCTCACATCATATCAAGCGCTAATCTTGACGCTATAATTAGAAGGGGCGAAGTTGGGACGCAATCATTTCCAGTTGTCTTCAAGCATTAGTGAGATAATCAGTGAGAGGCACTGTGTGTGGGCGAACTTTGCAAACAATCATGATTTGACACTGCACGACCCTCGTCAAGCATGCATGGAGTTTTGTTTTTCTTGGTGTTTCTTAGTGATATGTGTCCGCAGGGCGCAGACAGAGACAGGTAGGAATTGCAATCTGTTTTGAACACTGAATGTGAAAGTGAATTCGAAGTGTTGTAATGAAGTTTGTTTCGAGAAAGCCTGTCTGAAATTCATCTTGAAAAATGTAATTGAAATTGGTTGAGTTATTTTGGAGATAATGATGTTTTGATGACATCATGTTGGTGGAAAAACGATAACTTTGTGAAAAGTCGTAAAAAACAGAATTTTAAAGCAACTTGCAAACACAATTCAGAAAAGATTTAAATGTCATTCTCTTTAAAATGGCAATCTCGGATTTTCGAAATTTTGGAGTTTTCACCCCTTAATGAACAAAAACTGATTTTTTGGTAAAATCACCACAAAATCAACATTTGCAAAGATGTTAAGAAAAAACGGAATAAATGTAGGAGAACTGAGTATATAAAATACCCAAGCCAAATTTCAAAGCAAAATCTCTATTTTTGACTGAGTGATGGCTCCCTAAGTGTAAGAAACTCATGACGTCATTTTTAATAACTTTTTGGGACTTTTCTTGACCAGATACGAACAAATAATTACTTTTCTCTTTAAAATGGCAAAATGGCAGTCTTTGATTTGTTTCGTTTTTACTTGTCCTTGTAAATTATACAATGGTTTATTTTTTACCAGCAAGTTCAAGCGCTGTGTTAATATTATGTATGTACTGAGGCCAGTCAGCTTTTTAAAATTATAATTGTACCCAACTATGTTCCTGATAGTTGCATGTGTCGTTTTTGTAGACTTCGGTCATCTGCTACAAATGATTAAAGTCTGCATTGTAATTTGTTTTCTTCTTCTCAAAGCGGGTGAATCAATCTGTTAATCCTGTATTTAATATGTAAAAAGGTATTTATTTACTAAAAATACTAGAACATGAAACATTCTTAATCTGTGGAGTGCTTGTAAATGAAGTATATACAGTTATTTCCTTCTTTTTAATGTTTTATATAAGTTTATTTTTAAAAATGTGAAGTTTCTGTAACCTTATGTGCTATCACGCAGAATGTCCAGATTAAACATCAAAAGGAGACATGCAACATTAGTTGTATATTTAACATCACAACAGATGCTCCGCCGAATTATATCAAACATTGTGGGCAGTCTCTGTAACGACCTACTCGTGAGAGCTGTAAGGAGTGAACTCACGTCTGATTATGTAATTCCTGCTCTCTGCTGGAATTATTTGCAGCAGAAAATGCTACCATTTCCATCATTGCGTGAACTTGTTGCGTATATTTCATCTTCTCGTCTGTGAACGGTGAAAAATGCGGTTTCATATATACAAACGTGTGACCGTAAAATGTGAGCGGTAACGCTTGTGATATGGCTGAACAGAGGTAATTAACTACTATCTACTGATGCTTCAATTTTGCTTATTCGAAAATACGAGAACGACGCGTGAAACAGTACTTCGATTCATATTCCGCTTTGAACTGTTGGCAAAACAACTGAATCATACCCAACGTATCCAAGTAGAGTTCTAGTGCGAAACAGGCGTGACATTGTGGTAGGAAGGAGAGAACCCTGCGTAAATTGCCACAAGTGGACACAAGTGGGCGACACTACAACGAGACATGGTCGACACATCGCGCAAACTAAAATACTACTGAAAAGCCTGATAACAATACAGCGTGTGCGCTCTTCAGGTTCACAGTCCCGCTTTTTACGAAACTGATAAAGGTGTCACGAAAACAAAACTTGAGTTGTTTATCTTTGCGACGCATATCCGCTGATCTTGTTCACTGTCGATTTGACTGACAAACTTCGCTAGCTCAGGACAGAGCTGACGGAAAGATAAGAAACAAAGAAAGAAAGCAGCCTAAGAAGATTGACTTAGAGGTTCCCCACTGAGCATCTGCTTGTACTCAGCGTCGTAAGCTGAGAAAGCTGAGACAGTTGGGGCCTCCGGAATTCGGAACGTTGTCATTCAGGAGGTTCTGTTCAAACGGTTTCCTTTCACTAAAAGGGCTGTTCCAGCAACATCCTATTCATACAAGCCATGACAATAGGAAAGTCATTACGATGGGACGACAGAAAGATGGCATGTTCTCCATCCCTTCCATCCCTTCATCCCTTCCTTCCTTCCTTCCTTCCTTCCTTCCTTCCTCCCTCCCTCCCTCCCTCACTCTTTTTCTTCCATTTTCCTTGCTATATATTCCCCCTCCTTTCATGCTATCCCCCTCTCCCATTCTTTTGCATGTCTCCATATATTTGTATCACCTTTTGTTCATGTTTTGACCTTTTTCTTTTCTCATGCCCTGCTCCAAATAAAATATCCCGGTCTACTGACGGGTCACATAGGAACCCATGGGGTGGTCCGAAATGTAACAAATATCTCCGATGTAACGGGAACCGTGTTTTTCCCATTGCTCCTAGCGAGAGCTTTCCAAAATTGGTCCAGTAATCGATATTTTGAATAATATTTCCTTCGCCGAAAATGGATTGAAGTTCGGCCCATTTTATCCAAATTAACGGGGTTTTTTTCATTTTGGATACTTATTTACGGGTTGCAATTTCCAGTGCAATGCTCTGAATGTGTTGCTTTCTGCGTAGAAAGTTTTCTTACCACATTGCCAAGCCACAAAACAAAAAGTCACATTGGGAAGTGTATTGACATCCAACCCTACGGACAGACTAAGATCGTGCCATATATCATAGGACCTATATACCACCGTCGCCCTATAGGTAAGGTCCAATGGTCAGGGAGTCACGCCCTTACTTCACCAAGACCACGACCTTCCTGCACAATATCTCCGGGTGCTCTTGATATAAATTGGCATGCGGATTAACGGGTTCCAACTGTTGGTTGAAGTCGCTTCCAGTAGGAGCAATTAGTCTCAGACAGACAAGTTAGACATTAAACGGCTATGGATAAAGTTGTCCGTACTTTTCAATGGTGTATGTTTCAGTGAACAATACCGCCCCATTTGCTGTCCAGGGAGTGATAAAGCAGGTTGGACATCCAAAACGTAAAATTGTATGCTTTCCACTCGATAATTAACAACGCCATCAGCTGAACACTCTCATATTTACGCATAACATTTTTAGAAGAGACATTAATGTATGCTATGACGTTGGTGTCATACCTTTAGCCTTTTTGGCTCCCGAGATGTGAATAAACAACTGAAAAAGGCCCGAAAATCGACAGATCCACAGTCAAAGCTTACTGGCGCGTGTCTCCTCTCGTGCGGAGACCCACATCTGGTATGGAACTATTCGCCGTTCTTTGCTCTACAAAGTGTGCCATTTTAATCCCGATCCGACCCATAGTTGGCGAGATATGCATCCGAGATTGTAACCGTTTTCGCCCGTTTTTGTTAACGTTCGAAAACCTCGGCCGCCCCATGTTAAACCTATGGGAACTTCGGTCACGCGCCACGCGCTTGCTAGACACCGCACCGGGATGAATTTGTGCCGAAGCAATGTATCATCCAGTAAGCTACAATTTGATAACAGTTCGGCTCCACTAAGTGCTTTGAATCGTGAGATATCCCCAAATAGCATACATACATTGGACTCCGCTTCCGGGTTCGCGCATTCGGCGCTCCGCCTCCGTCTGAATATGAAAATAGTTAATCAAAGATGTGGCTAATGTTGCCGCTAAAGTGAACTACGATGATATGCTGTTGACGGAATACAACTATAAAAACGTAAGAGTTACGATATGCGGAAATATTGTTCAGCACTAAATAAGGATATGCAGCAAGATGATCTACTCTGTTATCGACTAACGACAGACAACTAGAGAGTGGGAGGGGATGGAGATACCCTGGCTTTATCATCTGTCTCACTTCAATACTATCTAAATGCTTTGATTAAACGTAATTGTGGGCGACCAGCGGAATTTTCAAAAGGGGAAGGAAAAATTCCCCTTTGAAATATTTCGCATCTAACGCCAGCTATTCACGTAAGGATGAGACGAAATATCGGACACGGAGTACGGAGTACCTCTTCAACTTTTCAGTCGTAGCTTAAGCTACGACCGTCTGGAGGTTTCAACCGGTTCACCCAACCCATTGCAGCAGTATGCTCTTTTGAAGGAAAGGCAGCCGCCGTAAAACCGTTATTTGATCTAATCTCCCCAGCGTAATGAATGCAAACTAAACTATAGTTATTTTACAAGGGTAGACATAATAATGTCCTGTTGTATTTTCTGAATGAGTTCTATTCGAGGTATCAGGTAAATGATATCGTGTTTTGTGATCTATTACACCCCAAGGTTGGATCAGGTTGCATGACGGTCATGGGATCCGTACATTGAAATGTTATGCCGCTACTGCAGGATAGTTGACATGTATGTGGTGTATGTACCCATCATACTAGGAGCAAGTGTAAAACCATGAGGAAAAAAACAGTAAGCGAGCCCCGTCTGAAATTAACACTTTATAGTGGCATTTCACATATATGCATATTAGATTCTATTCAGATTATTTCAGTAATCATTTGGGCCAGGGATGGGAGTCGAGACATGACTGGAGTTAACCCCACCCAAAAAAAGACTGGGAGGACAAATGTGTCAACGGTGGGTTTAACGGTGGATTTTAATGAACCTTTAAGTAGATTAATTCTTATAAATTTGATGTTTATAATATTTAAATGATATTTTATATTGGTATTCAATATTATCATAAATATATCATACCATGACTTCACACCAGCGAACGTTAAAATACGAAGAAATTTCGGTGACTGCAACAGCTGGCATTGCCACAACTCGATGTCTCTCATTAAGCCTCCAACCACTCACCGGTCTATTTGCTCCCTCTGGCTCTCCATGGGAAGCAGCACCACGCCACCAGCTCCCACCCGGCTGCGCGCCGCCGACTGTCGGCTCCTTCCTGCCTCCCGCCAGCAGCAGCAGCAGCACAGCCGCGCGCGCCAGGCACCCGCCACCCCACACCGACCGTCCGACACCGACCGCCAGCCGAGACCACGGCACAGTCAGAGGTGCGGCATGTGTTGCGGCCGGCGGGGACGTGCGTGCGCCGCCGTGCCGGCCGCGGCCGCAGGCAGAGCCATGGCCAGAGGGCAGACAGCGGGGGAGGGGGGGGGCAGAAAAGTGCTACAGTGGCGCAGTCAGTGGCGAAGCCAGTGGGGCAGCTGACCTACAGAATATTCCCACCCGAAACGCCTCAGGGTATTCTGATCTATATTTCGAAAGAATGGACTAGTTGCAGGTTGTTCGGTGAATATTCGCAAAATATTAAGACAAATATGCTGATGAAATACACACCATTTTGCATAAAAATATATATTTCGCGAGATATTTGTATGTAATAGTTTATATTTTATACAGCACTTGATGTTGTGACGTCAGATAGCAATAATGAACCGCAGACCACCGGAAAAGCAGGGCATTTCCCGACGTTGCCCGTGGAAAATAAAAATGGTTAAGCATTTTCTTCTGATTTACTGTTCACACCAAACTGCTCAGAAATTCGTGGAGATTTATGCTGTGCATATTCAAAACACAAAATGTCATCTTGATATCCTCTACAGCACATGTTCGAGGTAGGCTCCGTTTCGGCTGAGGCACAGCTCTGCCATCCGCCTCAGACTCACCACTGCTTACGGACACATGTCGGCGGGGATGGCCCGCACTGCAGCTCCCACGGCTCTCTTTAGTTGTGTTCAGGTCTTTAGATTATTCTTGAACATCTGTTCTTTCAGGTACCCCACAGGAAGTACCTAGTTAGGAGAGCGCAGATCCGGAGACTGTCCCCACTGAAACGCTGCCTGAGAAACCATTTGCAAAATGCGACAGTGGCCTAAGTATTCTTCTGAGATAGCTTCTGTCGGGTCCAAAGATTGTAGGAATGGAAATTGGATCATCCTTCAGGATCCGTTTGGCTGCATCGATCCGTTAAAATGCATTCTGAACTACCGTTAGGATTAGTATAGTGCTCGTTGAATGTAAGGCATTAGATATATAATGGCGAAAATGATCTTTATATGCAAATACGTTCTTACCCCGACACCACGACGCTAAGGTTTCGGCAACACCACGACTCCACGACACCACGACACCACGACACCACGACACCACGACACCACGACACCAAAACACCAAGACACCACGACACCACGACACCACGACACCACAACACCACGACACCACGACACCACGACACCACGACACCACAACACCACAACACCACGACACCACGACACCACGACACCACGACACCACGACACCACGACACCACGACACCACAACACCACGACACCACGACACCACGACTCTACGACAACTCTTACCAGCCCCGGAGACGACTCTGGCTGCGAAGTTCACCATCCTTTGTATCCTGTTAAGATGGCACGCTGCTTCCCCACCCCAGACTGAGAGGCAGTAGATAATATGAGGGAACACATGAGCCTGGATGAGGAGTTTACGAGCTTCCGGTGTGAGATGGTGCCTAATTTTAAAGAGACAGAGAAGGATGGAGTTGCACTTCTTGGTGACATTAGCTATGTGGTTCTCCCAGGTAAGGTTACTGTCGATTGTGACGCCGAACATCTTCACGGACCGGGAGGTAGTTAGAATATGGCCGGGAATGTTGAGGTGAAAGGATGACGATTTTTTCATATATTGAGGGGTACCGATAACGAGCAAGGTAGTTTTGGCTGGATTCATTTTCAAGCAGTTGGATGTAAAATAAGACTGAACGGCGTGGATAGTCTCTTCCTGTCGGGATTTCAGGGAGGTTAGTTCGCCAGGGTGAGCGGAGTCTACCAATTGGGTATCATCGGCATATGATATCAAACGTCCATGAGACAAGTGAGATGGAAGTTCATTGGTAAATATGCTGAAAAGGACGGGGCCAACGATGGATCCCTGAGGGACACCGTGAGATAAAGGAAGTGAGAGAGAGCCACCCTTCACTACCTGCCGCCGGTCTGCAAGGTAGCTCTCGAACCACTTCTAAGGCCGATAGAAGGCCCTCAGTCGGCCTGAGGGGGACCCTCGGTAGGCCTCAGGGGGCACTCAGAAGGCCTGCGACTTCAATATGGGCCTGCCCGACGTTTTTTGGCGACCATTTAGGGGCCTGCAAAATATAGTGGCCTAAATCCGAGGAGATACCATTTCGCGACATTCTTTGTTTGTTTGTTGGGGGGGGGGGCATTTGGCCGTGCGTCCTTTGGCCGAGGGGGGCCCCTGTGTTTATTTGCCCCCCATCCGAAAATACGACCCGCCGCCAATGGTCTCCTTAGTCTATTTTGGTTCGGGAATAAACTAATGGACAGGATCCAGGGGATTCATGGACATTATCCCTATTCCCTGCGGGCACAGATTCTGCCCCCCCCCCCCCCCCCCGGTGGTTTTTCACTTGCCGTTTCGAAACCGTTAGGCCTAGTGTCTTGAAACTTTGTGAATTTTCAAAAAATGAAATGCCACATATCGTGTCAAAATTTTGAAAAATCGGTCTAACAGAGGCGGTGCCAGGCTCCTGTTTTGGGGAGGGTGTTACGAATGCGGTTGTGAGGCGCATTCTTCCTTCATTGTTTGCGGTGCAATAAATGCGTCAGAAACATTTGCAATGCAATATGCATCATACATAATGGGATTGTACATACTTTTGGGCAGAGGCGCACTCAGGTACAAAAATGGGAGGCGATTCCCGCCCTCAAATTAGGTCCAACCTCAAATTAGTAAGATGATAAAAAGTGTTACGCGCATAGTGCCACCCCCCCCCCCCCCCCCGACGTTGTTTTCCTGGATTCACCTATGCGCAATATTTTATATTTAACAAATTACAGCAAATAATTCCCAATGTGACGTTTGTGTCGTCCCAAACAATGACGAACAGCACATATTTGTTATCAGAAAATCCCCCCATTTTACATCTCCTGAATACGCCTATGATTTTGCATTGTGGTACTAGTCTTTTAATATTGAAGACCAGTACATTTGAAGCTCAAAAACGTTTGGAGCATGAAAATCGATCAAACCACATCGCCTCAATGACCCTTAAAAAACACCCAAAATTTTCATATTTTTTGCCCCTTCACCCCCCCCCCCCCCCCCCCCCCATTTACAAAAAAAAATGGGACCAAAGGGCAGAGATCCGCTTTTAGATCCGCTGATCTTGCCATGACGAATCGAATAGCGTTTTTCCATAGAAATCGACCGAGCGGTTCTCGAGATCTCGGGGGGGGGGGGGCAGAATCTGCCCCCCTCCGCAGGTTAACGTAATTCTGGCCGGAATAGGGTTAATGTCCATGAATCCCCTGGGCCTTGGGGTCCATAAAATTCAGGAACCAAGTCGAAATTGTCAACAACAAAAAATACAGCATTACGAACACTGTAAGACCTGATTCTCGTTTGAGTCGGCCATACGCCAATATACATGCACAAGGGCCCAATTCGTGGATCAAGCACAAGCGCCCAATTTGTCCACGAATTGGGCGCTTGTGCTTGATCTTCTATTGTATATGCAAATCTTCTATTGTATTTGAATATTTTTTTTGCATTTTGCAACCATCAGAGTGTGGGCCAGACTTGTATTGACTTGTCGTAGTAATATGCAGGGTTTGCTGTTTGTATAAGTGTTCGTGAACAGTTCATGAACAATGTTTGTTTGTTTGTTTATTTGATTGTTTACGAATTTCATTATCAAGGTCATCTGTTCACGACAAAATGGTTGTTCATGAACAGTTCACGAACGTTCATGAACTGTTCATGAACAAATATACATTACTTAGTTTTTTAGTATTTGAGTTCACATTTCGCTGTCCCATCTTTAATTATTTGGAGCATGCTCACTATTTTGGTATGAAACGACTAAAATTATTACTGGAGTTTCATACCAAAATAAATTATTACACCATGTTACTGGAGATTACTGGTTTCGGGCTCGCCATAAATATAGCCATAAAAATAGCAGCCAATCGTATTGCTTACGTTAGACCGGGTAAAATGCAAACGGGCCGATGCTTACGGGCCGGGTCAAATGCAAATTTGTCTAGTAAGTTGACGAGAAACCTCACGGGCGCTGCGCGCCCGCTCGGTAATTAAATAATTATTTGAGACAAAATAAAAGTTTTCAACGAGGCATGTATTGTGAAACTCAATCATCACGAGCGTCGAAACCAGGACTGGGTAATGCACCCATATTTTTCAGACTCAATCGATAGGCCTTTGATCGTAGCATGGGAATAATCGCATTTAACCCTATTTGTAACAGGCTCCTGGCTACCCCTATTTGTAACAGCGGGGGGGGGGGCGGATTCCGACCCCCGGAGATCTCGAGCTCTACCCGTCCGATTTTCAAAAATGAAACGGTGTTTGGTTCCCCTCAACACGATCTACATTTCTAAATAATACAAGAAATATACATTTTGGATAGGGGGGCAAAAACGACAAATTTTAGTGGTATTTTTGATCCAACATAGCTTTCATGTTTATCGACCGATTTTAACACAACTAATAAGAATTGATAGAGATTGAATTGGAAATTGATATATGACGGTGACGTTTGCAAATTCAAAAATCATAGGCGTGTGCAGTTCACTCAATATGGGGGTGAAGTAAATGCGTAATAAAACCATTTTTTGATGTTTTTTAAAAAAAATTAATGAAGTTGTATGTGATTGTGAATTTAGACAAAACAGTTAAAATCATATTTTTGCCATAGGCGGTACCAGGTTAGTGAAAAAGGGAGGTCAAATTGGAAACAAATATTAACCGCAGACAAGTTGCTACCCAGCGCTATAAATATGTTACTGATCGTAGATAGTTCCTTTTTGCATGTTGTACTTCACCATAGGCGTATCCAGGATCCAAACTGGGGCGGCGCAAGACCTTATGATAAGTATATTATCCGATATTATGATACTAACTAGTCAACAGTGACTATTTCACTTACAACTTCAATTAACATTGCTTACCCCCTTTTTACCCTACCTGGACTCGCCTATTATCTTATAATCGTTCGTAGAGTAGCCTGTGATGCGTGTTTCATCCGAAAACTGCAGTATGTTATGTCATTGTACGCCCGCTCATGCCTCTCAGTTTCCTTGCAATAAATGACCCCCTTTCTTCCATTCCTGAGCGGGCCTCTGCAAAAAAAATGACTTTATTCCCTTTTCTGGCCTCATATGTGCATATATCATTATAAGTCAAACGTCTATTGCGCCGTTATCGCTGGCATATCGTCATCACCATGCCAGTCACCCCTTTTTCATGTGCCTGAACACGCCCCTGAAACTATATATGTAATAAATTATGCAAATAATGGAAGCAGAAGCTATCTTTTACATCTTGATAGCTATAAATGCCCCCAACATCGCTCTATTGGCTTCCCGCCAAGCATTGAATACTTCCTGGAATCCCCCCCCCCTTTTCAAGTAGACTTGTCAATGATTCATATTTGTCATGAGTCGATTCACAGTGATTCACGGACCATAATGAGTGATTCAATCATGATTCAATCACTCAACATTACCATAATGAATGATTCAATCATGATTAAATCACTCAACATTACCATAATGAATGATTCAATCATGATTCAATCACTCAACATTACCATAATGAATGATTCAATCATGATTCAATCACTCAACATTACCATAATGAATGATGCAATCTTGATTCAGTCACTCAACATTAAAGGGAAGTGTCGACTCCTTTGTCTAACTCCTTTGATTTTGAATGTGCGACTCTAAGATTTTATGAGCGTGATAGGGAGGTCATGCTCTACCTGTGTGCCAATTTTAATGCATATCAGAATGGTCTGCTGTTTGACCTTAAACATATGGCCTACTCTAAATCCTTTGATTTTGAATGTGCGACTCTAAGATTTCATGAGCGTGATACGGAGGTTAGGTTCTACCAGTGTGCTAATTTTCATGCAAATCCGAATAGTCCGCTGTTTGACCTTAAACCTATCTGACCTGCTCTAACTCCTTTGATTTTAAATGTGCGACTCTAAGATTTTACCAGAATGATCACTAGGTTGTGATCTATCTGTGTACCAATTTTGAAGCCAATCCAAATAGTCCGCGAATGTATTTCCGAATGTGAATGTGAATGTGAGCCAATTGGACACGCGTGTTGTTTATTTTGATTATAAAATGATATTTATAATATTTATTATAATTGCAAATTCCAAGTTCCGAAAGCATTAATGACTTTACGTTTCACTTTTTAAGCGAATAGAACATTTATTTTGATTTTGCATTAGCTATTATTTGTATAAAGCATGATGTGGAATAAAGCGGCGCCGATGCGACAGTGATATTTGGGATATGCGGAGGTCATGCAAATGTTTGTTTATGATTTAGTTTTTGATATGGTATAGCCTAGAAATTAGGAAAAGGTGGTACCTTTTGATAATTTTTCGTGTGAAAAAGGTGTGCGTGTACTGTGTGGTTTATGAACCAAAGTATGAGTTAGTTACCTTTTCTAAGTATTTAGGTACCTACCCCTAACCCTACCAGTTCCAAGGTATTCACCTAGTTAGGGCTGATTGAACAGTGGCTTTGTGTCCACTGGAGTTAGACACAAAGCCTCGCTTTCTTTACGCATAGATGAATTACAGGCTACAGCTCAGGACACAGAGCTCATCTAATTGGTCATTAAGTGCCTGGTTTGTCCACAGGGCACAGATGAATGCTGGGCCGCTGGCATATTTTGTGGACAGTTTATGCTGTTCGACCAAAAAAGAATGATTCTTTGAGCAATGAATGATTCAATCAGCTTATTTTCTCTGTATTAATGATTCAATCAGTGACTCACAACAGGTTTTCGCATGAGGTGAATCGATTCATGAGTCATTCATTTGAAATAAGAATGATTCAATCAAAAGTAGTCGATTCACATTGAATCGTTGACAAGTCTGTTTTCAAGCCCCTGAAACCGCCTCTGCCATGCAATTCTTATGATATTTCATTAACATCAACTAATTTGCACTTGTTGCAATCACCATAAACCGATGTAACTCCTTCATACTTCAGGCAGTTAGGATGAAACCGTGAAGATCGCATTTCCGTATTATCGCCAAATGTCGCCTCCGAACCCACCCAAAACTGTGCCCTGGAACCGCCTCTGTTCAGGTTAAGAACTCAAAAATTTTACTCCAAATGTGGGATTAAATTGCAAGATTCCCAAAATTTAAAGTCCCAAAATTTCATGGGCATGCTCCCAGTCGTTCTGGAGATATCTGCGAGAAAAAAAAAACATGAGCGGGGGGGGGGGGGAATCCGCCCTCCTGTTACAAATAGGGTTAACCCTCGCCCTTCTTTTTTCACCTTCGCCCTACGGCGGGGGGGGCATGACAGCCCCCTGTTAACTTCCAAACCAAGCAACTTAGAGCAATGCGGTAAGGACCAGCATGTTGCCTGTCATGAGAGGAATCTAACAGTGTGCGATTTTTAGGCTTCAGGTCAACGGGTGACCTTCCAGGTCAAGTGAATGACCTCGGATTTACCACGTCCAGAACAGCGATTTTGCTCTTCAGAAAACTTCAAAATGAGAAATTGATAAATGTAAATAAAAAGGCATGTTCCTAGACCAGTTTTGGCTCCGAAATACAAAAAAAGGTAATTATTTGTTTGTATCTTGTCCAAAAAATGTCAAAAAAGTTATTAAAAAAAATGACGTCATCAGTTTCTTACACTTAGGAAGCCATCACTCAGTCAAAAATGAAGATATTGCTTTGAATTTTTGTATGGGTATTGCCCATACTCAGTTCTCTCACAGATATTCCGTTTTTCTAATAACTTCGAAAATTTTGATTTTGTGGGGATTTTCCCCCAAAAAATAAGTTCTTTTATTTTAGGGGTCAAAAACTAATAAAATTTAAAATAAAAGATTACCATTTTAAAGAAAATGCCATTTTACATCTTTGGTGAATTGCGTTTGCAGTTTGCTTTAAAACTCTGTTTTCTACGATTTTTCAAATATTTCTCTTTTTTTATCAACATGACGTCATCAAAACATTATTATCTCCAAAACTTCTTGACCAATTTCAATTAAATTTTTACAGCCTACGTATAATTGTTGTAAACTCAGCTACCAAAAATTTCAGCAAGGTGCACCCCATGTGTCAAAAGTTATTCAAGAAAAATCTCAGGGGGGGCCTGTCAGGCCCCCCGTAGGGCGAGGGTTAAGACGCTGACGTCCCATAGTTATTCGTATGTGGCGGAGTCACTGTCGACAACCGTGAGTCAGCCTACATCTGCTACACTGATGCGCTTGTCTAGTCTACCATGTTTGTGGAGGAACTTTAAACAGTTTTCTTATAATAAAAACACAACACACATGTCTGTATC
>JAXIVJ010008798.1:2500-7500 GCA_036785665.1 Chirona hameri | reverse complement strand
AAATCTTAGAACTTATTGTTAAAAGTGAAACAGGACGATAGTTTTCGGGAAGCTTTTTTGAGCCTTTTTTGTACACCGGAATAACGTTGGCCCGCTTCCAAGCAGATGGGAACACGCCTGATCTCACTGACAAACAGCAAATGATCTCCAGGGGCACAGCCAGCTCTTCCGCACATTCACGCATAATCCTAGCACTGATACCGTCCGGGCCACATGCTTTGTGCGGGTTGAGGTCGCGTAGCAGCTGAGCAACACGACCTGGCGGAACCTCAAAGGATACGAGGCCGGGAGCGTTCAGAACTGGTGCCTCGGGTAACGGACCACGGTGAGGGTCACTGAACTTGTTGGCAAAACAGGAATTGAACACGTTAGCCCGTCCAAGCACGTCCGCCACGGCCCGGCCACGCCACTCAAGCACAGGAGACATAGCGGCACACGACTTCAGCGACTTAACAAAAGACCAGTAGCGCTTTGGGTTATCCTTAAACTCGCGTATCAGCCCTAACAAGTACGAGCGATAGCTATAGTTGGCCTGCCGCTTAAAGTCGGCCCTAGCAGTCGAGTGAGCCTGAATGTTCACTTCAGTCGGATTCCTCTTCTTCCGCTTATGGGCCCTCTCCTTATCCCCAAGCAGATCGCGAGCAGTTCTATCGTACCAGGGAGGGAATTTGCGACGAAGTTCAATCATGGGCACATAGTCATTAATGGCAGCAGAAACAAGATCATAAAACATGGCAACAGCATTATTTACATCTAAATCGGCAAGCATATTCCAAGGTATCAGACTCAGTGCGCGACGCAGTTCATTAAAATCTGCACGCTTGTAATCAAACACCTTGGTCCTGGTAGGTCGGGGAATGACACCGATGTCCGCAGTGAACCGAGTCTCCACGGCCTCGTGGTCAGCGTCGAATATCTTATCGTGGATCTCGGAGTCGACTGCGCCTCCTCGCGAGATGACGAGGTCCAGGAAGTTTCCACCTCTCGTCGGGGCCGTCACCGACTGTTCGGACTCGCTCACAGTGAGAGCGTCAACAAACAGCTCGGCGCGGGCAGTGCGACTTAGAAAAGTCGGTTCCCGGTCCACGTTCCAGGAGAGCTCCGGCAGGTTCAGGTCTCCCGTCAGCAGGAACGGCCGGCCTGTGGCATGCAGTCCACGAATCAGGTCGGTGATCGGCCGCATCGCCTCGTTTTGGTGCGGGGGACGGTAGCAGGTGGCCAGGTAGACGGGTCTGCTGGACCCGAGCTGGACAACCAGCGACTCGCAGTCCGTCTCCAGGTCCGGTCTATGCACTGGCAGAAGAGCAGCACTCACCGCACAAGCGACCCCGCCGCCGTTCGCGGTACGGTCCCGCCGGAACCAGCTGAAGCCGTTCAGGCCCGCTTGCAGTTCAGAGTCAGATGGCAAGCTGTCGGCCATCTTCGTTTCGACGAAGCAGAGAGCGTCGAAGCCAGCCAGCTCCCCGGCGTGTGTGCGCAGGGTGCCCAGCTTTCCTCTCAGGCTGTTGACGTTCTGGCTGTAGATACGGATAGCCGGGCCTGGGTTGCACTCGATGTTCCCAGACAGCGACAGGAGCAGTAGCATCCACCAGCCAGACAGCCGCGTCAGCTGTCGCCTGTGTCGCCCCCCTGCTGCCCAGAGTGAAGCAGCTGCTGAGGTCACAGCTTCACGGCAGCTGCAGCAGGCGCCACCACCAGGAGCGGGACCAAAAGCAGCAGTGCCAAAAGCAGCAGTGGTGGGCGGCGGCCGGCCGTCATCTCCAGCGGACGGCAGCAGCACAGCAAATCCCACGGCCAGGAAAACAGAGACCGGAGCCACCCAGAGTCGAACTCGCCTCGCCCGCGTACGAGACATACGTCTTGTCCCCGCGGCCAGTTTGACGGATGATGGGCCAGCCGGCACAGATGACCCGGTCTTGCATTCCCGAGTCAGTGAGTGGTGACCTTCGCCTGACATGGCGGACGGGACACCCTGACCAACGCAGCCCGACAGCTAAACTCCTAATGTCGAGAGCGTACACTTGTTGTTGGGAAACTAACATTCACAATTGACAACTTGTACCATAAGGCATGTCACAAACCATTTGCTGACGCCTCAGCTGTTACCCAGACACGAAAAAACGCCTGGATATCAGGAGCGTCCAACACACGTCACGCGCCCGTCATGGCGGCTCAAGAATCAAGAATCAAGAATCAGTTCTAGGTCAATGATGGAAACTTGTTGCTCCTTACAATAAATGGTCGATAGAGCTCACCTTGATATTGCGCAATAAATCGAGTTATAATCTTGCCAATATGCTGCAGACAAAAATGCCCACAAATGTGGGTGCTATTAGTTCACATCAAGATAGTTCCCCACAGCATTAAAACCAAAGTTCGGCACGAAAATATGAGGTTTGTCCATTGGGTTATCCACATGCATTGACCTGAATTATACTTTGGACAATCTGCCTAACGTGGTATGCCTTTTGTGGACAAATAATTGGCATTGTATACAAATGGAATAGCAAAAAAAAATCACTTCACTTTTAGGACTACCTTTTCAATGAACGTTTATGTGTCGCCCCAAAACGAGATCCGTAGCGGTTTCACACCGACTGTCGTTCGTTTACTGAGTTAAATATTGTGATCCCCATCACCCCCCCCCCCCCCCCCCCCCCCCCTCAGACATCAGGTATACAGGTATTGTACCAGCGCTTGATCTTGAACATAGCGCTGGTAGCTCTGGTCTTCAAGGAGTCTGTCCGCATGCTGTGACAAGGTTCATCGCGTGATCAGAGTTATTATGCAGATTCGCTCGGTATTTATTACTGATGCACCTCGCTTCGACGCCTGATGTCAAGCTATTTCACTATTTAAAAATCAGTCATTAGCCGTTTTCACGACAGATTATTGTGCGAAACTTTTTAAAACTTTGTAAAGTGTTTTGAAAAGTTTCGACGATCCATGCCTTAACTACACAACTTTTACATGCGATTTTTGGCTAGAAATGTCCCTAATTTTTTTTAATAAGTTAGTATGAATATAATATATTGACAAAATTGCGGTTGGTGAACCTGAGCATTGTTCCACTTCCTAACATCCGCACCGTGTTAAATGCACTTGTCGTTGTTTCTGTTGTTCGCCCTGTACGTAGCACAGGTTGCCTGCCGCATTTAAATGCACTCCGAGCTGAAGTATTTTCACGCCGTCTTGAGTTTAAAGTGTTGGTGTTCGGACCATAAGGCCATCAGCGGTCACGAGGTAAATTAGCCGATAACAATCATAGGACGTGTTTATTCTCATGTTTGTTTCGTACACAAGGCAAAAATTACTTGAAGCATCGTTTTTTTCTTTAAAAATGGCATGCCAGGTGACAAATGAGCGGCACATGTAAGCCGTTGTAAAATCAGACATATTTCACGTTATTGCCATGTGTGCTTACCCAGCAAGGCCATCGTGCTTGTTGTTTGCGCATACAATATAAAGCTTATCTATCTGTAACAACGTTTCCTTGTCATTGGACGAGCTGTGCTTTGAATATTTCACCTCAATGTTGCATAGCGGAATGAATGCATCGGACGATTTGAATTTAATTAATTAAAACAGCATTGAATTACTAGCATAATGAATTGCATGGGCAGTGAATTAGTCTGCCGAGATTAGGATTTCCTGACATAGCGCCAAATTTCCTCCGTCATATGTCATACACGATAGGCGTAGAACGAGTCACTTTCCGTCCATCTCTGTAATAAATCCGCTGTTGCGCTATTTAAACGGAAGCCGTGCTCGACTGAACGACCTTTCCCTCCGGCTGCTGACTGATAGATCGCTGGAGTAGCGTGACCTAAAGTGGTCCTGAAGGCAGCACATTTCCTGCAGCTTTCAGCGGCAGTTCAGATTTACGGCGCATGTTCACGAGTAAAGTTAAACCTTTTTCAGTGACCATTGGCGATAAAAGAGACTTAAGAGCTCAGATGAAGTAAAACAGACAATAAATAAGTGGACGAATGAGATACGGCGTCACTGATGCGATCCTACGGCGTCACTGATGCGATCCTACGGCGTCACTGATGCGATCCTACGGCGTCACTGATGCGATCCTACGGCGTCACTGATGCGATCCTACGGCGTCACTGATGCGATCCTACGGCGTCACTGATGCGATCCTACGGCGTCACTGATGCGATCCTACGGCGTCACTGATGCGATCCTACGTCGTCACTGATGCGATCCTACGGCGTCACTGATGCGATCCTACGGCGTCACTGATGCGATCCTACGGCGTCACTGATGCGATCCTGCACGTGATATGATGATGTGTTCTTAAAATGGAAAACTGGCTCCACACAACGAATCCGTTATTGCGGGTCAAAAAGGACGATACACATTATTTCTAAATTGTAAATTGGTAAATTGTATTATCTGATTTCAATAGCAGCTCCGTTATGTTTACTTTTCCACACTTTATTTAATCCAAATGAAAATATGAATAACCTGACACATGCTTTTCTGTCTGGGTCCATTCCTGCCGCCCACTACTGCTGGGATCCACGACTTACTGCGGTTGCCGGTCGTCCGACGACCTATTGTGCTGCCAGGGCAGACCCCTACTAAATTCCGGGTCACATGGTCGGAGCTACCGGACTAATTGCGACAGTAATCGTCAGAGTAGCTGTATAACAGTACTCATCACCGCCGACTTATCGCCGTCACCAGAACGCGAACGTGATGGGCAGTTAACATTTACCCGTCGCCCGCGGCATTCTGTTCCCCGCTGGGCTGGCACGGACCCTAAAATTATCCGAGATCGCGGCTCCTTGTAGAGATAGGTTCCGCAGATAACACTAGACTCAGGACTCCGCGATGCACTTAACCTAGCTTTTTATCCGAACCGGATGGCTATCGTTTTGAGGTGCGGCACCGCCGGCTCAAATTCCGTACCAACTCCGGTGGACCTAATTTTCGATCACAGCCTTATACCGGGCTTCCGGTGACAATTACTGCGCCCCGTGGTGCTC